>PVJH01013196.1:15078-61446 GCA_004026705.1 Nesogale talazaci
ACACAGAGGAGAAAGATATGTCGGCCTCCTTCCCCTGCCCGCCTCTCGCCACCCTCCAACACACACACACACACACACACACACACACACACACACGAGAAAGCGTTGGCGGCCTGTTTCCATAAAGACCGCACGGAAGTCCTATGACACAGCTCTGCTTTGTCCTGTAGGATCACTGGGAGTCGATATGGAGCCTCAAGTGCAGTTGGGTTAGTTCGGTTGAAACAATATGTAAATAAAACCCAAACGACTTCCATCGAGTCAATTCCGACTCCTAAGGATGCTATAAGGGCTTCCCAAGACTGAGCATCGTTGAAAGAGACAGACAGCCTCGGCTTCCTCCCTCAGAGAGCTGGTGGGTTTGAACTGCCAGCCCTGCAGGGAGCAGCCCAATGCCTGGCCTAACAACTAATGCTTGAAAGACGCTTTTGCTCTGAAAACTAAGGGGCATCCACCGACGTACTTTGACATGATCAATTAATTGACCATGGGCAAAGATGAAGCCATGTAATTTATGAAAAATTTTAAGAACTAAAATTCTTCCGTATGCAGCATCTTCTTTCCGGAAACAGTATTTGGCAGTGCTCTGCGGTTTCTTCAGGGCTTCTTTGGCGCAGGTCAAGTCGTGGCGGTGTGATCTTCCACAAGGCGCTGGCCCTCCTCGGTGTACAGAGAAAATGTGCCTTGGAAGTTAATTACAAAGATGAAAGGGGTGTATTCATGTCAAATGATTTAAAACACTGTCTGACACATATTAAAAACTTCAATAAATGTTTACTGTTTTGAGGAAATCTTTCCAAATATTTTTATATTATAAAATAGCCTTTTCCCTTAGGCTAAATTTGGAAAACATTTAAATGTAGAGTTCACTCACTATCATGTGTGTGCATGTCACAGGCATCATGTTGATACCGAGTTGAAGCGACACTGTGATGACTCATAGAGACGGTATAAGGCAGAGTGGGGACAGCCCCTGTGAGTTTCTGGGAAGAAAATAAATTATTCTGTGATTAGTAATATTGAAAACCATATATGTGAAATATTTTCTCCTTTCAAATTATATACATGCTTTTTCTATATAAATGTAGATATCCTTTTATGGTACTATTTGAATATCTTCTCACTTAATATTATATTTCCCTGTTTTAAGTAGTTCATGTCACTCTATCATGTTTAATAATATGTATGGAAAGAAAATTTCTTCCATGGATCGGCTGTATCATATAAATTTTACCTCTGTCTGTGTGTATATGTGCATGCCAGTATGCGCATGTGTTGTATATTGATATATGTTGCATATTAATATAAAATATTAAATTTACCCATGCCTTCTCAAAGGCACACACATTCAGACTCCCATTTGGTTTCATTGTTATACTTTAAAAAAATTTTACAGAATAATTGTAATGTTATTGTATAAGATATTTAGCAGGCTCTGGTTCTTATAAATATGAACTAATTATTCTCTTCCATTTTATTTTCTTCCAGATGACAAAATAATACTCCCATTATACTTTTCATTTCAGGTTTGTATTACTGTGCATTCATTTGTGAAATCAGAACATATACTTACTAAATTAGATATTGTTATCCAGAGCCTATATATACCTCTCCATTTATAAAAATCCCTGATCATGTCTTCAAAAATGATTGTTGATATGTTTTCTTTACATATGCTTAAGTCTTTATAAAGGTAATGTGGGGAGTAGTTTATTTTTATCTTATAATTATAATCTTTAAAATGATATATTTAGAGTTCCTATCAGTTTATTTTTATGTAGAGAACTGTTGATGTTTTTACTTATTCACTAGGCCCTTTTTCTATTCATTGAACACCTCGATTAGTTTGAAAAAAGGTTTAGTCTTTTTCCAAAATATTATTTTAAAGAATATTTCTTTTCTTTTTTTTTTGGAGGGGGGGGGTGGCATCACTGCTCTCCGGTGGTGGGAGTAGAAGGCCCAGCCCCACTGCTGGAATTGAACCTCCGTCCCAGTGGGCCGCAGTCCTGAGCACAACCACTACACCACCAGGGCTCAGCCCTTAAAGAATATTTCTCTTGATTTTCTCAACTGTTCTACAATACAAAAATGGGGGAAGAAACCACTGCTAGCAAGTGGATTCCTTTGTATCACAAACTATAGTAAATGCAGAGTTGAACAGCACCTTAAGCTTTTTGAAACTGCACATTTTTACCAAAGCAGATTATTTCACCTTTCTTTTTTTGCAGGGGCTGTTGAATTTGAACCACTGATCTTATGATTAGTAGCTCAATGCTTGACTCATTGTGACCCAACCGAAAGAAGTGTGTTTTCCTAATGCTTCTATGGCAGTGCTGCACTTATTCCTTATTCCTTTGGCGTGGTCTCATCCTTGGGTCATCAGTGCACAGATTCCTTCCTACCCAAAACAGATTTCGAACTGGGAGTGTCTGCTGTGATAGTGTATGTAGGGCAAGGAGGAATGGGGCCAGGGGAGCAGGGGGGTACAGTGGGCACTGGTAGTGAACACGGGCCATATGACCCCCTCGCTTCCTGGTTGAGATGACTAGCTGACCTTGTCAGTTTCTCATCTGTGGCTCAGTTCTCATGTAGCAGGTCCACCATGTTTCCAGGAACGTGGCTTTTCTGGGTTCCACTAGCACTACATTCTCCTTTCGTTCTTACAGTCGAGAAGTGCCAATTGCTGAGCTCTTATGTCGTCCTTCCAAGTTGCTGCTAAGTGAAAGAAAAAGACATGGGGCTATGACATGCTCTTGTAGTATCATTATTCTTAATGGGATTTTTGCCTTATCATTTCCCTCGTAATCAAAATCCTTGAAAGGATTGTTACCTGTTTACCCACTGCCCTTGCCTCAATTCTGCTTCACAGAGACCCTCTATAGGACTTTCTAAATTATGGGTAAATCTGTAGAGGAGCAGAGAATCTCATCTTTATCTCAAGTGTTTCATGTTTAGATATACCTTATCCATTATTTGTTCCAAGTCTGTGGTTGTTTTTCCTTTAAATTGCTTCCACAAGTGCATTTTCAAAATATTCAAAATTATGAAATTTATTATAATGACTTAAAAAGACTTTGTATCACAGCACTATCATGTGCAATAGTGAAGAAAGGCTGGTGGGCTTTGGTAGGTTGCCACATGACTTTTTCCTTGCTGATATCTATTGCTTTTCTTTAAGAATTCATTCATATTGGATGAATATAGGAGTCAGTACATAGGATCTGAATTCAGACACAGAGAGAACAATTTAGTCTTTTTTTCAGAACAAAGAGAATTCCCTTAAAAATGGAAATGATGCTTTTCTCATTGATGAGCTCATTTTTGCTAGTGCCATAATGATTAGATTCACAAGAGGATTGAGATGGCAGTTACCACATACTGAAGCCTAATATTTCCAGAAACTGAACTGTAAACTTTGTCATTAAAAGAAAAAACACCCCCAAACTCCATTATGTTAAAATGAAATAACTGCTAGGAGTCTTGTGGTTTAGTAGATGCGCTGGACCACTAACTTTCAGGTTGTTGGTTCAACTCTACCATCCCTCCCACTGTACAAATTTGAACCTGTACAAAGATAAGGCTTCCTATTTCTGCAAAATATTGATAGTTTTGGAAACCCTCGCTTTGGTGGCTATCAGTCAAGATTGACTCAATATCAGTAGGGTTTAATTGCTGTATCATTCAGGATATGTGCAATCAGAATTGTTCCAATATTTTCGAAATACCACCTCACAGACAAAACCATAAATTCTGTAAGAGCAAAAGCCTTGTTTGTACTGTTTCCTGCTAGATACGCTCTCCTTAGAATGTTGTTTCATCCATAAAAGATAAAAAAATGTTTATCATGAAAAATAAATGAATAAATGAGTTGCTTCAAAGAATGGATATTGGAAAGGATATGTGATTTGGTATGGATAGGGCAAGGGAGGAACCTACTTGACAAGTTACCTGTCTTCTCAAGGGTTAAAGGAAATAATCACCTTACATCTGCATGTAATTCTCTTCAACTCTCCTAATTCAGTGTCATCTTTCAAACATGGTGCATTTTCAGCAGAATCTTCAGAAAGGATTCTATTTTACAAAGAAAAGGTAAAAAAAGAATTAAAGGAGGAAAGTCAAAACAAGCCACAGAAAACATTGAAAATGTTCTCAATGCTATAAACTCCTGCAAGAGATCTTTAGCAGACAGGGGGAGCAGCTCGAATTGCCGGTTTGCTTTTTGTGCCTAATATTTACTTCACAGCATCACCAGGAATATTTAAGTATTTAAAAGACAGAAGGGTAAAGTTTCACTGTTGTTTACTACCTTTCAGATGACCAGAGAAAAGTCAGAATATTTTCAACAATATAATCTAACCCTTGCTTGCTGATAGGTGCACAGCCCAGATTGTCAGCATATAAAACAAGTCCATTCCCCACAGCCTGCTTCCCTGAGCAGCCCCCTCTCTTCACCCTTCCTCACCTTTTTAGCATCACACTCTTGGGACTTTCAAATTCTGCTTCTGCAGAAGTAAAGCTGGTACCACAAAACTCCATTCCTGTAATCTCTCTCTTGGTTTTCCCCTCAGCGTCCCCCTTTCCAACCACCCATTTGGGCACTAGTTGAGCTCTCCTGTTGACTTCTTAACACCTTACGAAGCAAATGAATAGAGCATTGCAGCCAGTGGTTAGCAATGGCTGCTTCTCAGCAAAGAGCCTTTGGACTTTCCTTATCTACAAAACAGAGCTATTCTAACCCCGGCCCTTCCAAATCACCCAATGTGTTTTGAGTGATCAGGGGACATGATTCTAAGACACATTGGGCTTCAAAAATAAAGGACTTGCATAAATACAAGGTATTATCATTATTAGTGGGCTGATTTATTAATGAAACCACACTTGCAACACTTTAAACAACCTAATTCCTTTTTTTCCCCCCTTGCACAACTCCAATTTCTGCGATGTATTCCAGTTTACTTAGGGCTGGTTCTGCAGGCTTGTGTAATGTCTTTTGGGAGAAGCGTCATGACGCTGCAGGCAACTTTGCTGAAAAACAAGGATGAGTGATTTTATGCGGGATATGTTTGAACTGTCTTACTCAAAATGAATCATACTTTCTTCATTAACTTATTTGAGATTCAAACTGTTTCTACTCAATACACGCAGGAATTGTTTTTAAAGACTGTTCAGCTCCATTATGAATACTGCCAAACCTTCTGTGGCTTCCCTGACTTCTTAAAAACTTTTTTTTTATTACTATTTTGTAGTTGATAAATTTAATAATGCATATTTGAATAGAATGTAAAATGGTAAAATGCTTGTGAGTTAGCAAAAGCAGGCCAATTAATAATTTTCCTGAAAATATATATTATGCATATGCAATTTTTTGACATCATCAAATTTGCTCAGAAGTTTCTTCTATAAATTAAAGTCATTATTAAAACACTTGAAGGACAAGCTTTTAAAGTTTCCGTTAAATTTTTTGTGATCATCTTTAATTAAAACTCTCTGTATTCGTAGTGTATTTTGCTTTCAATTTACAGGGAAATACTTTATACTAAAACCCTAGGATTACAAGCCTACAACACCATTTATAATCATAGGGGTAGGGAATATCTGTCACAGTTTTAAAGCCATCTCATCTTGAATATAATGTTTTAAGCTGACAAAAATGGAAATGGTTCCAATCAGGAAAATAATATTTCATAGAAACTGTGACTTATTCTTCTCACCAACAGTGTTAATCAGATTTCATTTATTTTTATAGCATGCCAGGCATTTACATTACCCTCTAGACACAGCCCCCTTTTCTATTTGTCCTTGGATAAGTTATCTGCTGTATTAGGATAACTTTCTTCCTCAAGATAAATGTTTCCTGATAAAACAATATTATTAACCTGCACCAATTGTAATGCGAAATAAATGCAGTTGTCGAGCCAACTTTGAAGTGGGGGAAAACGGTGACAGATTAAAAAACGGCAGTATTGTTCTCTGCTTTTCCTGGGTTCATTTATCTTCCCAGCTATCGCATGTGATTGAATGGTCAAGAAGGAAACTGAAAATAGGAGCAAATGACAAAAGATGTATCAGTGTCGTCCATGTGCTCTGGTGTCTTTGAGGCACCAGTCGTCTTGCGCTTGGATTAATCCTGGTCACTGAGGTCCATCAGTGGAGAGTGGAGGGAACACTTAATGGGAGAAGCTAATGCCTTCTTTCTCAACAAACCAGGGAGGAAGGTGCTCTTTGATGGCTCTAATAATTCTTCATGAATAAAATAGCAATGCATCAAGGATTTAATTGTCACACCCCCCCGCCCCCACCACAGTATTTGTCAGTTTGGTGTAGACATGGTAGGGCAGTTATGCTAATAGTTTGGCAATTGTGTATTGATTCGATCTCATATAATTATCCTCCACTAGTGACTTGTTACAAAATCAGACTTCTACGTGTGAAGGTAGGGTCAGGTTATGCTAAGGAATATTTGGCTGTGCAAGTTATGTTAATGAAGCAGGCTAAGGTCGTGGTGAGATACCCTGGCTCAGGTCACAGGCCTGATGTGGAAGGAGATTCTGTAGGGTATGGCTTGCATCACTTTTTGTCTTACAAGAGCACAAAGGGAAAGGAAGGAGCCATAGGGAAAAATAGCACTAAGGATGAAGAGTCAAAAGCAGAGGCCATCATTTGGACCCAGATTCCCTCCCCAGAGAACCTCCTAGATCCTAGATAAGAGTGAGGATGGAGGTCTCTGAGGGATGGCAAGCTCACAGATGACACAGGATACCTTACCCTAGAGAAGGCACAAAGAAGACGCCTTTCCCTAGAGCTGGTACTCTGAATTTTGACTTTTAAATTGTGAGCTGTGAGAAAATAAATTTCTAATTTCTAAAGCCATTGTTGTAGTAATTCTGTTATGGGAATATGGGAGAGTAAAGACACACTGCACCACTAGATCCTCCTGGAAAACTAGCAGCGCTAATCTTCATTTGCGATTCCAACAACCTGGATCGTGTCCATCAGGCCACTCCTTTTACCATAATGCTTCATTGTGGAGAGCTCAGGGGCTGGTAAAATAGCATACGCTTTTTTTTTTTTCACTCACATCAAATGCCATGGTTGCACATGGATACCATCTCCATCTTACTGGTGCGGGGAGAGTGGAGCTTGTCTAGGGTCACATGGCTGGGAGGTGACTGAAGCAGGTTTCAAATTTGACTGATTTCAGTGGTCTAGTTATTCACTGTATGAGGGGCTTCACGAAAGTAATTGGTGTGTTGCCACTCGCTTGTCTGTGTGTTCATCGACACTAGTTTGTGAGTGCCAAGGAGAGGTGTTGTGCATTTCTATTATGGTGACTGCTATTATTTATCCTACCTCTTTGCATATATATGTATGTATGTGTGTGTGTACGTGTGTGTGTGTGTGTGTGTGTGTGTATAGTAGAAGTTAGTTGAGTAAGTGGTAAAAAGGATATCAAAGGCTTGGAGAAATGCCAGTTCTCACCTCTGGCAAAGCTGCTCAGCTAACAGGGAGCTTAGAGAGCATCTATTACATAAAGAAGAAATTGCAGCTGCCTGGGTGTGGAGGGACAAAGACAAGAGCTAAAGCGTGGTGAGCTGATGCTGTCGCTGGCCTAGGGGATCTGTCTATCATCCATGGCAAACAAGTAAGGCAATGGCAATGACCTACTTACTAAGGTTGTCTTACCTTACTTGATTAAGAAGGAAATGGCTTTAAAGAAGAAAAGGGGTGGGGTTGAAAAAGAACAAATGCAAGAAAACGCCTAGTCAGTACATGCATAGGCAAAATAACGCAGGGATCTATTAACACTTACTGCATAATCTGAAAACAGGTCAGTCAGTAGGAGTCCCCTTTTAAGTGATTGGCTGCAACAGAGATTATGCAAAAATAGATTTATACTGCTTTCTGGCTAACTTAGCATCAATATTAGATAATTATTGTCAGAAGTATTCCCACTTTCTATTTTAAAATAATTGCTCCAGAAATAGAGGGATCACGCAAAGAAAAAAAATCACATACTTATGCACATAAGGGTACTTTTTAAATGCCTTAAACTCCTGCTTGGGAGAGAGAAGAGGCTTTGTATTCTTGTAAATAGTTAGTTTGAGAAACCCATAGTGGCAGTTCTATTGCCACTATGAGACAGAATTGACTCCATGACAGTGTGTCTTGAGTAGGACTATTGATATAGATTAGACTTTTCACAAGATTAAATAAAAGAATCTTAAAAGACAACTTTAATTTTACTTCCCAATTCTCATAAAGCAGACTGTCCAATACTCTGGCCCATTAAGCTTTCACTATATGAAGGGGCTTCAAAAAGTAATTGGAAAATTGTACTTAATTTTAATTCCATTATTTTTTCCAAAATGTTTTTTGAGTCCTTTCATATGACCTACATAAAGGAAATTGTTCAATGAAGATGTGGGGTCCATGACAGAGATCTGAGTTTTTTCCAAGACTCTATTCCTTGTCACCGTGTGTCTTCTACACCCTCCACATGATCTGTTTCTCCCACTTCGAATGACAAATCCAGGGTGAGACATACTGGTCAACATTGAAATAGTGTTACATATTTTCAGTTGTGGAATAATATACTTGCATTCAACATTAGGTTCTGTGCATTTTTTCTCATTATTTAAAAGCATGATACTATCGCCAACTCAGGAATATATATATATATATATATATATATATATATATATTCCTCTAAGTATAATATTCTGAAGCTTTCATTTTCTGTTTAGGAGGATATAAACTGCACAAATTTTGTGCATGATTGATTTTTTATTTACTATGAAATTAAGGAAGTAATTAAGCTCTACTCAGCAATAGATTTTCCTGCCTGTAGCTCAATATTCATAATATGATTTTACCTAAATCAATGACACAGTGTTTCAGTTTGTTTGTTTCATTTTCCTTTACTTAATCCTTTTGCTAAATTTCATTCATTGACCTGTTCCTTCAATCAAAAGAGAAAATTCACCCAACCAAAGTAATACTCTACCCTCAATTTACCACTTCAATGTGGTGCAATTGAATAAGGAAAAGTTAAGAGAAAGGGTCAGTTTTCAGTGATCTGAATGTTTCTTAGATCTTCAGATGACAGTTACAAAAGCTAGTATTTTTATTTGTCTTGTGAATATCAGAAACACCTGTAAGGGAAACCTATGTTCATAGATGCATAGAACAACCTGGATTCCTGACTTCCTCCCAAGGAATTGCAGAGTGGTGCAGTTACTTTGTTTGCTGAGAGATGCGGTCCACTCAGAGGCACCTTGAGAGAAAGGCCTGACGTTCTAGGACCCCTCACAAAAGGTCATTGCAAACCCACGAAGCACGGTTCCATTTTGACACTCGACATCACCAAGAGTTCAAGTTGACTAAACAGCAACTGGTGATCGTTACAAAGAACCAGCTGCATTAGGCAGGTCCTTCATTATTGGTCTAACATATCATAGTAGAAGTTACCGTTTCCAAGGTAAAGAAAATTATCTTTAGCTTTTGAGTTAGGAAATGGGCAATAGGGCTAAGCCCCGGTGGTGTAGTGGTTGAGTGTGGGACTGCGGCCTACAGCAGCAGCTCTCCAGGAGCAAGGCAGGACTCACACTCCCACCAGAGGGCAGTGATGCACCACCCCCCCCCAAAAAAAAAGAAAGAAATTTGCAATAACAAAAACAGCTGATGAAACTCCACGAAGCACTTAACATACCCCTTTTTGCTTCTTGGGAGCCCTAATGACTTTGTTGTGTAAAAGTTAGCCTGTTAACCATGAGGTCAGTTATCTTCTATGTGTGAGAATGATGAGACTAACATAAAAGTCAAGTAAACCTACTTTTCTTAAAGTGGAAGAGCTGTAACACCTGCCGACAGACTCTCATTTATCATTGACTGTCAGCACCAGTGATTCTCTGAGTCCCACTGTCCCTGGCACAGGTGATTTTGCCTGGTGTTGTAGGCAACCCAGGGAACCAACCCCTTGCCTCCCTTGCTTCTTGGGGCTTTGGTGGATGCTGAATGAAGTTTGTCACACAAGGACAAATACATGCATGCATTATTATAAAGATAAAATCATGAAAAGGCCAGCTTCTGCTCTCAGGTCATGTAATCGTTGTATCAGTTTTCCCAAGCAATATGATAGAGGTCTGCCTAGAGCCCAGGAACTATATGTGTCACCTTTCTCCCAGCTATGTCTTAGAAATCACTCTGGCCTCAAAGACCCGACCACAGCTGAGGCCAATGTGGAAAGGGGGAGGGGGCATATAGTTGCTTGCTGTTGTGCAACATTGCACTAAATCAATTGGAGAGGGGCATGCATGTCTCAGAGAAGGGAATTACATTTCTGAGGGTTTGTGAACCAGGTAAAGAAACCTTCCCGCTGGAGAAGGGGAACGCCTTAAGTATATTAATATTGAACCCAAGTGTTCACACTTACCTTACGTTCCTTATTAGATCATTTTGACCTACTTTGTATCCAGTCTTTACTAACCCAGACTGTGCATTATAGACTACTGGAACTTTAGAGTTTGTCTTTTTAAGACATTCAGCATCCTCAATAGGCCATACCAAAAGGATTCAACGTGAAAGCCCCGTAAGCCCAATGAGTTTTCTCTCAGACTCACTTGCAGAAGTTTTGAGGAGCCATCATACTCTCTTGGATGCAAGAGTGAAATACTTTGGTGTGAGAAGAAGCAGATGACTGCTATTCCAAAATTAGGGAATGGTAAGTCATTGGACTTTGATTTGGATCTTTGATTTGAGAATTTCTAATGATGGTGGTCCAGGACTACAGTATATGTATTACTTTAATACGCTGCTTGCTTTCTTATAGGTATGGCTCTACCTTTATGAATGAGTCCTTTCAAAGTTTTGCCCTATCACCAAAGCTCATTTTTTGTCTATGTAGTGTCCAGTTGCTTAAATAATTTTTTGTATAAATCATTTTATTGTGGGCTCATATAATTTCTATCATGATCAATTCATAAATCAATTGAATGCAGACCACATTTGCACATTTCTTGTCATCATCATTCTCAAAACATCCTCCTTCTATTCAGGCCCCCAGTATCAGCTGCCCATATTTCCCCTTCCTTCTTATTCTCCCTCCCCATTATTCCTGCCCCATGAACTCTTACTAATTTACAAATTGTCATTATTTTGTCATATTATACACTGTTCAACTTGTCCCTTCACCCATTTCTCTGTTGTCTGTACCCCAAGGAAGGGGTTATATGTAGATTCATATACTTGGTTCCCCCTTTCTACTCCACCCTGCCCTCCCGTATCACCACTCTCACCACCAGTCCTGAAAGGATCATCTGTCCTGAATTCCCCATGATTCCGGCTACAGTGAACATCCCCTGGTCTAGCTGAATTTATAAGGTAGAATTGGGATCATGCTAGTGGGGGGAGTAAGCATTTAAGAGCAAGAGGAAAGGTGCATATTTCTATTGTTGCTACACTCTACCTGCATTGGATCCTATGCTCCCTGAAACCCCTCTGGGATGTCCCATTCACCTATCTATACTCCCCCTCATTTATAATGATACAATTTTTATAGGTATCACTTATAAAGTATCGTTTTATATGTATCATTTATAATGATACAATTTTTAGTTCTTTGATGCCTGAATCCTGATCTCTTCAACATCTCATGGTCACTGGCGTGCTTCTTCCATGTGGACTTTGTTGATTCTGAGCTACATGGCTGCTTATTTATTTTCAAACCTTTATATCCGTGCAAGTCAAACATTCATGTATTATGATCTGAAACCATCTTGTATTTGCATAATTTCATTTTCTCAACAATGTTGTAAATGCTATTAAACCCTTGATTAAATTAATGATACTATCAATAAATTTTTCTTATGCCCCATGATGATGCTTTGTAATATCATTCAATAAAATGATAAGGCTGTCTCTACAATGAACCAAGGGCATATATAAACCATAGATATATGAAGGATTTGGGATTCACATGTAATTCTAGCCCCAGTCTAGGAAAAATTAGTTTATATGACATGGCCCTACTTGATACTCACCTTCATGAAGAGATTACTGAAGACGTGGATGCTAGGGTCAAGTGTGATGAAGAAGCAGTTGGTGCAGGTCATCAAAAAGAAGGGCATCTGGCTTCTTAAAGGCCTGTCTCAAAACAAGCCATCATCGAAGTGAGAGTCAACTAAATCCACATGGAAGAAGCACACCAGACTTTGTGATACAAAGACTGTAAATAATAAAATCCATATCCAAATGTAATAATAGTACCAGAGCTCAAATTTTTCCCACCTGGCTTGCAGAAGGCTATGGATGACAGCGGAAGCCCCAAATTCATTTACAAGGCTGCCACATGAATTAAATTTCTGGGTGAATGCCTTCTCGACATAGTCCAGGGATGGGAATCACCATGCTATCAGACAGAGAGCATTGTAAAGTCGATTTTCACAGATAAAGTTAGGTTAAAATGTAGTACCCTATCATTTGATCTTCTTTTTGACTCATTTTAAAATTGTTTCTGTTTTTAATCATTCCAGTTTTCTTTTTGATTGAGGTTTTCCTGTTTCATTTAGTTGATGCTGTTGGTTTTATTTGTTTGCTTCTTGACGGTGTTTTTCACAGTTTTCTGTATCTGGAATCCAGGATGGGTTAATCTACATAGAGCCAGTCACTGGATTGATAATGATCTGGTGGCCTGACAGAGAAGTGGGGGTGGGGTGGGGTGGGGGAGAAGGGGAACTAATGACATTGACTACAAGAGGAAAATGTTCTGAAATGGGTTGTGGTGATGTTTGCACAACTCCTATGATAAAGTTATATTGTAAAACACATGCCAATATGATATGTGAAGTATATGCCGAAAAAATGTCTTTAAAGAAAAAAGTGAAGTCTAAATAAAGTTACACTCTTGAAAAAAATTAGAGAAAATAATTCTAACATATTGCCCATTGTAGGGATCAACGTGTGTGTGCTGTCAGCATATATTCATGTTATGCAGAAAAAGAATCTGCTGCTAAGACTATGCCTCTTTCTTTCCCCACATGTTTTCTGTTTATCGACAATTGGCTTCATTTTTGTTTATCTATGATAGGATGCATTTCCCAGTTTTCATCTTTCTAATGCATTTGAAATTAGATAGAAAATTATTGGAGCTAAAAACCTAAGTAATGCACTATGTAAAACTAGGAAAAGATATGGACCTATCATTATGCTGAAATGGTGCTCTGTTCTGTTATGGAACTGAGAGGCAGTTCAGAGATATAAATCAACCTACATGTGACTGAAATTCCAAATATATGGAGATTTATTTAAGAACAGAACCTTATAACCATGAAGGGTAGTTGAAATAATAAAAATAAAATTAGTTGAAAATGATGGCTTTTATCTCAGAGCAATTTAGAAAGTAGACTGGAAACAGAATTGATTTAACAAGTTGAGAGTCAACAATAAGAATCATTTTCTGAATATCTGTGATGTTATGCCTTGCTTTATTTAAGGGTGATTTGGCCTTAATGGTGATCTGGCGAAGTCCCTTTGATTTGTCCCCCAAGCCAACTTAAATGCATGTCCAATTCTGGACTAACACAAACCCACATAAGAAGAAGGATGTCAGGGCACAAATATTCAACAATATTTTTGAAATATATAAGACAAAGTAAGACTTTGATCCTTAGCATATTCTTGATATAAGTAGGCATAGGATAAATTTATGCTAATTGTTATATACTGACTCAGATTGTTTTTATTTGTGAAATTAGAAGACACTGATTTATCTGACTTAGTTATTAGTGGCCTAAATCTCTTAAGTAAGTTATTTGTTTCTTTTAAATATATGTGAAATTTCTCTGCTCACTCTTCCTATTCTTTAATTCTTATTTGCTGAGCCTTTCATTAATAGTAACATGAACTCATCTTGTAGAATATGCCATGTATTCAATTTATTAAAACAAAACTCACTTTACCACCCTTAATTTATCCCTTCTTTCTTGAAGGAAGAGGGATCTATTTATTTATCAGCACATTAGAGAGCCACACATTAGAGCATTTTTTCTAATTGCATATCTGAATATATTGTAGGGAGACTTTATCTAGATAAAAGCCATCTTCCTGAAGTATACCAAGGAATTGTGGCCAGCAGAATTTCCCATTTCTGCTGATCCTCATGTTTAGATTATCTGGTAGTGCAGGTAGCTTTCCTCCGAGTTGTTTACACAGTTTTGTTCTTTTCATTTAAGTAAGGAAATCAATATGATACAAGAAAAAGGAAATAGAACTCTGTTTCTTTCTGCATGTGGGGTATATTTATATGCTTCTCTCCTTATCTCTTCCAATCTTTCTTCCATTTAAATTTTTGAAAGTCTTGAATAATATTTCTACTCCAAGGCTTTGAGTCAGAGGTAGGCAGCCTATCGCTTGGGTGAATGTTTGAATGTTCTTTATGACTCGATGATGTCCTGTTTTCTATATTAAGATTCTCTCACTTTTGCTCTAAGCCATTTGCTTTGGGTGCCTTTATATGTTGCTATCTTTGCAAGTCAACTTTTTGTGTGAATTGTGACTTGAGTATTAATTGGATAGACATAACTCCTTAATATATTTGTTCTTAAATTAACCCCATCCAGAAGTCCTAGAAAGCATCTTGGTCAGTGAACTATATACGCCAGATTCTGTAACTAGGATAGGAAGGGTCTGGAAAAAAAGAAAAGCCAGGAACCCTGCTGGTGCTGTAAGAAATCCGTGGACTGTTCATTGCAAAGTTTGCAGTTCAAATCCATCAGCTCTGCCACTGGAGAACAAGGAAAAAGGAAGGAAATCTGCTATTATGAAGATTTAAAGATTTACAATCACCCATTCCTACCTAGGGTTGCTGTGCAGAAAGCACGTGAAGGTGGTGGGATTTATTTTGTTTGAGTTATACACGCACATTTCTTTTTGCATAATGCCATTATAGAGATGGTCTATTTACAGGTTGGTTTTTTTTTTTAGATTATGTAAGGCTTTCCATGTATTTTGTAGGGTAGATTATTGAATTAAATTAATCTCTCTGACATAAAAAATACAGTTTTTTGAGATGATCTTTCTTCACAACTATGATTGATGGATCTTATGAAATATAGACTTCCAGAGGAATATGGTGCCTTTTCCTTTAGATTGAGCCACACATAAACACAGCCTTTATTTTTGTCTCTAAAATTTATGTTTCTCGTGATAATTTTGACTCTTCATAAACCTTTTAGCATAAAAAATATGTGAAAAACAAATGAGAGAAGTTGTTGTGAATGCTTAGAAAATGGGATTTTGTCTCAACATGGAAATCAAGTGAAATTTAGTATTTTCTCTCTCTCTTTCTGAAAAAAAAAACAAAAAAACAAAAACAACAGCAACAACAACAAAAAGCCAAAGCATACTCCCCACCAAAATCCTAACTCTACACCCTATAAGTTCTCAAACATTTCTACTGTATATGAGGTTTGCAAATTGTTGTCCACAGTGTTAGCTATATTCTGAAGATATGTTTTGATATCATGTTTAAATCTGTGAGCTCTGTAGGAAGTAGAGTGGAAATATGGGAGATCTGATTACACTAAGATGAGCTATGATTGTTGCATATTTATTTTTGCTTTATTTGTGTGTGTTTAGAAGATTAAGTGAAGTTTTATTTTAAATAGTTAAATGTTATTCTCACAATGGGCAGGGTGAAACAAACAACGACAATGAAACACACACACACATGCACAAAAACAAGCCATCGATACTGTAAAAGGCTAAGGTACCATTTTGCAAGGGACCTTTGTTCCTAGTGAAATGTGAAGTGACACAATTTGAAGGATATATACCTTGGCAGACCCCCTGAAAGCAAAGCCAGCAAAACAATTTCCCCAGAAAAAGTGCTCTTTATTAATGCCACTAGACAGTAGACAAGCTGTCACCAACAGAGTCATTAGAATGCCTCAGACAAGGTATCCTGATAACTCTGTTTTATTCCATCGGAGTCACTCTGTGCCACTTCATGATTGAGTGTCTCCCTTGACTTTAGAAAAGAACTTAGTTCATATTACCACTGTAAACTCAATACCTGGTCATATCACCTCGCACCAACAGTAGAAAATGCAAATGACAACACTTTGCACTTCATACAGAATGTTCTAGGAAAGACGGTCAAAGTGATTCATAAGCAAAGTCTTTTCTGAGGGTACAGGAAGCACAGAGCAGTTAGATAACGATGTCTCTTCATCAACAAATCAACTTTTGGAGGGGAGGGAAAAACAACATAAAATAGAACTTTTAAATCGTCATTATTTTTACAAAGTAGCAATAGTAGAAACATGGGTAGTTTGGTATAACAAAGTAAATATTATTTTCTCTAAAACAATTGGGGTCTATGAGGATACAAACGTAAGAATTTTCAAATGTAAAGCACCAAACTATTAGGTAGTGTGCAAGTTTAATCTTCAATATGTGGCCAATTTCTATTCAAGTTGGATTTTTTTTTTGTCGTGAAGCTCAACATTTTCAAATTAAATTAAAAATTCCCTTAGAAAAGTCAGCAAATTATTTTATTAGCAAAATCCCAATCTGCTTTTTAATACAATATTTGTTTATAATATGCAGTAAACTATTTCTGTGTTTTTCTTTTAAGTTATCTTACTTATTTTAAGGAAGGAAAAAACAATGTCCATTAATATGTAGTGTCAGCTAATCCACTCTTCATCCTTGATTTTTTTGTGACTTTGATCTTCTAGCACAAGATATTTTATGACACTCATTACTGAATATTTTGAAAATACATAGTTTTAACTAAAAAGTTGTGAAACACTTGCTGATAGAATCTGTTTTGCTTCCCTAACTGGCAGAATGCATATATATATATATATATATTTGTGTAAATTGAATTTTTACGGTGTAATAGCAACCCAAACGAAACTGTTTAGCATTTGACTGCTATTTTCATAACTTTGTGATATACAAAATGTTAATCAGATCAGATAAACATATCAATTATTTAATGCCCATTTTAAAAATCCTTAATAGAAATTGTATATAATCTGAAAAACTGTTAGGATATATAAGTGCAGACTGCTACCATTGAATTTCTAAACTGGAATGAAACCAAACTATTTAAATATATTTGAGGGGGCTTCAAAAAGTTGTTAAAAGTGAGTCAAATAAACAAGAAGTAAAACACTGACAGCTCCTGGGAGAAAATTTCCTTTAGATATTATTTTCTAACACCCAAACAAAAATGTCTCTCTCGAGAGCTTTTGCTTCTTAAAGGACACAATCTATTAAAGAAACCTCCCTAGTCAAGAAAAGTACTCATAATTATGTAAATACAATATTCTTCCCCCCATACGTTTGAAGATTCCAAATCCATCAACCCCATTTCAGTTTTCTTTTTCTTCCTCACCCCCTTCTTTTTTAGACACTCTGTCCAATGTTTAGCTGCGAAGGATAAAAAAAAAACTGGAGGGAAATTAAAAAAAAATTATTTTGTTTGTCAAAGAAGCATACTGCATAGAAGACAGACAGGTCATTTCAACGCAGGTCAAATCAACACTATCCCATTAAACCCTCCATAAAGGAGGTTTTCTTTCTTGTTTCTCTCTTTTAATATGTATATATATATTTTAAAAACAGATTTTACAGTTTATTAATCCTCTAACGAAAAATCCACATACCCAGTGCAGATCAAGTCACTGTAGAATCTTTATTCTTTCTGTTATCCAATCTCCAGGTGACTTTTTGCCGGCACCCACGTTGGCCTTGGCAGTCCCCCTGACTTTCCTCATTCTGTTCTTGCATTCCTGGCATGTTTTCTTGAGGTCTTTTTCTTCTCATACAGGCCATGTCTTGCAAGTCTGTGTTTAGGTTCATTTTTCTTTGCATAATCCAAAGAATCATAAGTTATGCCAAAGCCAGTAGTCTTGCCACCACCAAAATGAGTTCTAAACCCAAATACTAAAATGACCTCTGGTGTGGCCTTGTGCATTTTGGCTAGCTTATCACGAATGTCTGTCTTAGGCACTGTTGCTTTCCCAGAGTGAAGGACATCAATGACCATTTGTTTTTGCTGAAGTAGTCAGTTGGTCATGAACTTCCTGGTCCGGATGGTTACTGTGTCATTCTGAAACATTAATAGTGTGGATTGCACCCTTGTTCACTGGGGCATAAATTGGTCTTTAGACAGGCTCCTATCACACATCAGTGCAGGCCATGCTGCACTACTCATTTAAAAATTGGAGGGATTGCGTCAATGAGGAGAAAAAAAGCAAGACCGTCATCTCTTCCCACCACACTCAGTACCGTGAGAAACCCGCTAAGTACCATCAGTACCATGGACACATCAGTACCCCTGATGGTTTCTGTCGCTGTTACTTTTAAGTTCAAACTCCAGGGCACTTCTCAATCTCAGCACCACTGCCACTACAGGTTAGAATACTACTGCAGGAGATTGCTGTTATATTTTAGAATGGTTACTGATTTCAAAGAACTCTTGTGACTCAAAGGCCAACAGGAAGGCCCCTAGAAAGGCAGCATCTGGCTATCTATCCCAGGAAGGATGACCAGTCCTCGAAATAGCAATTCTCCTGTCTTCCAGGGTTGCAGAGTTGGAATTGGCATGAAGAACATCTTCCGCCTCTAGCTATTACATTCTCCAAGATCCTCCTGTCTCCAAAAACATCTCATCACTCCCGCCCGGGAACCATCTCTCCACATGAACGTCACAATCACAAAACCGTGTTGATGACTCAAATTCCCATGGCCTCCGTGCAATTCGTACGGAAGAGATGCTACTTCTGGTCTTTTACCCACCAAAGGCAGGCCAGCCCGCTTTTGCTTACAAACAGGCCTGGCTGACTCGACCAATTTTGTTTCTGAAGACACACCAAACACAGTCCACTCCAGCAAAACTGAATCCTCCCAAGAGTGGTAGAAGAGAGAAGATGGCTCACTCAAGTAGCGTTCAGGAGCTAACTAGGGGCGACTTCAGCTAAGGCTTGGGGCGGCTTCCCCTTCCAGGGTTTTCCCCCCTCTCGGACTCCATCCAGTGGCTATTTTTTCTAGCCACACGCTAGGCATTGCCGGCACCCTCTTCACCTCTGGGACCCCATGTCGCCTGCAAGTCACTTGGGAGTAGAGAACAGGCCATTTACAGGGCTCCACAAAGATGATCAAGATGGCGTGGAGCCCGGGTTCTCGGCCGCAGCCCAGCCCTGCCTGCTTCGATTCCCCACGGTGGCTCTAGGGCCCTCAACAGTGGGCTGCTACCACACATGGCCAGAAGAAGGCCCAGGCTTTGGGCCGCCGTCAAGCCGACTCGTGGAGCAGGGGAGTAAAGGATGGCTCAGATATCCGACGGATGCTACAAGAATAGGGACACTCACCATTGATGGCCTCTTTTAATATTCTTAAAGCTGAATTTTTCAGGTAGAATTTGTATTTTAAAAACGCTTACTTTGGAAATATTCCATTTTACATTTCAGGTTTGAGTCTGCAATTCTGAAGCTAGCTCACATTTGTTAAGTTTATATCAATTATTTCTTTAAAAGCGGCTACTGTCTGTTTCCTGGGTAAAATAAAATAAATGTGAAGATTTACACTAAACTTCAAAAGCAATAAAGTAATGGATAATTCAAGGATGGGAACATTAAAAGATAAGACACCCACTAGTTTAGTAAAATAACCATTGTCATGGCTACTACCCTATTTTCATTTTTTTTTAATCGAAGGGATTTGTGAAGAATTAAGAACTAGAATAGTTAGGGTTAAGGTTAGGGCTAGGGCTCGGGCAAAAAAGAAAAAAAAGGAAAAAAAGAACTAGAATAGAACACTTGATTTATTTTAATACTGACATCAAATTATTGAAATACTGATTTTATGTAGACTTCCTTTTAAATATGGCACTTATCACAAGCAGGGAAGTCTATCTCCCCAAGGAAGAGACTCATCCCAGGAAGTTGTGGAATAGGAGGTTATCGTTCCTCTTGTTGTTATTATGTACCATTGAGTTACTTCTGACTCATAGTGACTCCATGCACATAGAACGAAACACTGCCCGGTCTTATAGCAACGTCATAAGGGTTCCATCGTTGGAGCCAATGGGTCGATCCATTTCCTGGAGGGCCGTCCTCTCCTCTTTGCCCCTCCATAGTGCCAAGCATGATGACCTTGCCCAGAGACTGGTCTCTCCTGACAACACATCCAAAGTATATGAGATGAAATCTCACCATCCTTACCTCACTGGCACACTCTGGATGTGCTGCTTCCTAGAAAAATGTACTCATCTTTTTGGCAATCTATGGTGCTTTCAATATTCTTTGCCAGGACCACAATCCAAATCCATCTATTCCTCTTCAATCATCCTTTGTCAATGTCCAACTTTTATATGCATATAATTGAAAATGCTATGATTTGTGTCAGGCTTACATTAGTCCTGAATGCAAGTTCCCTATTTCTTTATACCCTACTGAGACCTTGTATGGCAGATCTGCCCAATGCAACACAATGTGAGATCTCTCGACAACTGCTTCCATGAACTTTGATTGTGAATCCAGGCAAGATGAAATTCTTGGCCACTTTAATCTTTTTTCCATTTATCATGATGTTTTAATGATCTAGAAATGCCACTTGGTAAAATCGAAATCTTGACACAATGGATACTTAATGGAGAATTCCCTTGAAGAACCTGGATTCTCTCTTATGCAAATGGCATAGGCAACACATTTGATCCCCCGTGGGATGAGGAAAATCCAGCATCTCACCAGATCTACATGGACTCAAGCCAAAATTCAGCATCCTCCACTCTTATACTTGATATTATAATAACTTATCCCTCCTGTGCTGCTCTAATTCTCTCCTAGGTTTGATAACTCTTAGGCCAGTTTATGCAGAAATCACAAAAAAAATTACCAAGTTTATAAGGGGAGCTAATTAATTATAAACTATGTTGATGATATAATGATTTTTTCCATAATGCCAACTTTCATCCATGTGCTAGGCTTATCTTTCTCAGGACTTTGGCTTTTGCCTTGTTCTGTGAACTAGGAGGCTTCATAGTCTGCCTCTGGCGGTCCTTCTCTGTGTCGTGTATTGGTGCTGTGGCGTCTGGTCCCTCTGCTGGCTCTGCCACTTTAGTCTGTTATCTCACACCCACGCTTCTCTCTTGATGGTCAAAGAACTCTGCTGTTTCCACTTCTGGGATGATTCATGTCTCTACTCAACAGCTGAGCAAAATTGGCCAATTCCCTCTAGTGGTGTTTCACACTCCTTATTTGTGTGGCAACACCCAATAATGTGGTTGGAATTACAAAGCATGGATAGAAAGCCCGAAAGACCAAAAGTAATCTAGTGCCACTACATCTTTTTAAGTTTCTGTGATATCAAGCGTTTTCACTCCTCTTTCCTTGCCTGACTGCCATTATGGTGCACCAGGTAAGTATTTGACTGCTAACTGAAAATTCCCTGATTCCAGTTCAGTTGGCAGTGCTGCAGAAAGACCTGGTGATTAATTTCTCTCAAGATCATAGCACAGAAACACTATCAAGAAGTTCCACTCTATCACATGCAATTGCTAGGAGATGAAAACTGACTGACTGGGGTCAAACATCACTGAATTCTTGATAGATTTGAAGAATGGTAGAAGAAGTTAGTCTTGAGTCATAACAAAAGGATATGGCTTCTCTTATCTCGGTAGTGCTGACATTATTGAAGTTTTATAGAATACATCTCAGTTTCTGTTTCTCCTAATGCTATCCGTTAAGCGCTGAGAGCTGACTGACAAATCAGCTAAGCAGGGAAAATTAAGATAAATGTATTTCATGTATTGTACATAAATCCAGAGTTTTTGTCACCATATGATTTCTTAGATGTGATCTCAGTAAACAATATCCCCTTCTACTTGTAGCTAATAAGAATCCTATGAATCTCTCAACTTCTGGAGTGTTTTTTTTTTTTTGGTTGAGGGGGTCTAGTAAAGGCATCATAATAATGTTTGAAAAAAGAAAAAATAACACACTCATCCTTATAATTTTTTCCAAGATTCACAACGGTGTCTCACGTGGTAGAATTTGATCTGTTTTAAAGAAGATCCAAAGCTACCACACAATGTCCTCTTGATATTTTGATGACTAGTAGGTTTAAAGTTTGTTCGCGACATGCTCTCTCACTTCTACTTTCATCTCCCGAAAAGAGAGGAAAGTGAGTTCTACTTTATCTCATGGAAGTCAGGAAACATGTTCAACAGAGATGTTTGCGTCGGTATTCTGAAATGATTTTGACAGAAGCACAATGGAAATCTGCGGTGGTGCAGAGTGTGGCCATGGAGAGCCAATCAACCATAACTGGGGGGTGGGGGGATGGTAAAGAACACAGACTTTGTTATGTTATAAGACATCGTAGATGTGATTGGAACTGAGAAGATACAAATGTTCTAGAATAATCAATATTCTTTGTCCTTTGTCAAGCAGAGCACCTCTGCACAGGAACTCACACTATTAAAGCTGTAGCTATTACTTATTAATGGCTTGTTAATAGCTTAACAGCTTATTCTTCCAGTCTGCTGTGTAGTAGTGTTCAATGGGATATTTTTGTTTTTTTTGGGGGGGGGGCATCACTGCCCTCTGGTGGTCATGGGAGCTATCCAGCCTTGCTCCTGGAGAGCCACTGTTGGATTTGATCTGCCAAGTCCGTGGGCTGCAATCCCGCACTCAACCACTACACCACCAGGGCTCAGCCTCAATGGGATATTTTTAAACATTCATTTAGTCTAAATGCAAGCTAGAGCGATGGAATCTAATGAGAATATTTAAAAATGAATAACATGGCAAACACCACTCAGCTTTCAATTTGTTCTATTGTAGTGGCTTTCCTGTTGCTATGGAAGCAGAATCATTACCAATAGTATTTCAAATATGAGCAGAGTCACCCATGGTGAACTTGAATTTGCACATAGAGTAGCTGAAATGAGTGAAAGAAATGTTGTAAAGGAGTTGTGCAAAAATGTTCAAAGCCAGTCCCAGAAGACAAATGGAGCCTTTTTAATGACTTGTGCAAAGACAGGCAATGAGAAAACCAAAAGGGAAGAATTTTTTGACAAAATACTGAATGATACAGGAAGTGTCAAAAGAGGACTTAAGGAATGCATAGAGTCATTGTATCAAAAAGAGTTAGTCTAGTTCAACCACTTCAAGAAATCACATATGATCTAGAGCTGGTAAAATTGAAATAAAAATCTAAGTTGCACTGAAGGCATGAGCAAAAGATCAGACTCCTGGAATGTACAGAATAATCATTGAAATGCAATTGAAGTCAGATTCAGATGAGGATATGGGATGATGGACATCATTGCTGCCATAACGTGGGTAGTGGATAAAAGCAGAGGATACCAGAAAGATATTTTATGGCATTGTATTGACTGTGTAAAAGCATTCAACTACATGGATTATACAAACTATGACTAACATAACCAGAAAGATACTTCATTGCATTTTATTGACTAAGTAAAACCATTCAACTATATGGATCATGCAAACTATGAATAACAATACAGAATGCTGCACTGTATTCATGTGTAATCTACAATTAAATCAAGAGGCAGTCATTCAAATAGAACAAAGGATACTTCATGGTTTAAATTTAGGCTGAAATGATTTATAGTCATGATTTAAATGACTGTAATAACTATGAATTGGCTAGTATCTCCCCATAGAACAGACCCATTGTTAAAGCAGTCCAGGAACTAGTGAAATCGGTGGTTCCTATTACTATGATCCATATTGCTTTTTGCAAGCCAAGGATTTATGAAATTATTCATGTCTTCACAGAAAAAAATGCAGTACCTAATTGTTTGAAGCAAATAATAAACCAAGACTCTGACAGTTCCAAATCCAGGTCAATAGTGCTACAAGTAGTGCAGCAAGGGAAGTCATTCTTTAGTATTGATGGTTTTAAACTCCTCTCCCTACTGCACGGAACAAAAAGTGAATGAAAATTAAAGATAGCGAGAATTGAGCCATGTGAACAACAGCATCTGTAGACTGTGGGGTCAGGAGAGAAACATGTCTGGCAGAGTTAAGTCTTTCTAAAAGGACGCCTTTCTCACATATGTATGTTCTAAGGTACTATGGACAAGGACCCACTTCATAGTAACACTGCGTACAGCAGAACGAAAGTCTGCCTGGTCCCGTACTAGCCTCCCTATAGTTGCTGTCTTTGAGCTCCTTGCAGTACAGCAGGTGCCATTCCATGTGGCTGAAAATTATCATCTTTTTCTCGCACTCTCTACTCTTCCAAACACAGTCCTTTATGCAAGGACTGGTCCTGTGTAATATCGTGTTCAACAAATAAAGACAAAATCTTTTATTTGCTTATATAGAGTATTCTGACTTTCCTTCTTCCAAGATGATTTTTTCCCTTTTAACTGGGTGTTAGTGGTAAATTCAATAGCCTTTGTCACCACTATAATTCAAAAGTAATTCATTCTTCTTCAGTCTTTTTATTCATTGTCCAGGTTTCACATGCATCTGATGTGATTGCAAATACGGGACTTGGGAAATCAAATGCAGAAAATCGGACATTCTTGATATGAAACCTAAGCTCAGGAAAGGCCATTTTTTGAATGTAAGTTCAGAAGCTTTAGAAAACACATATTTTTATTTTTTCTTATTAATTTTCCAAATAATGTATAGAAAAAAATTCACTTAAAATTAAGTAAAAGATGAGAAATGGAAAGCAAGACCTTTCCAATTCCAATTAGATATATGCTAGTGAAGTCGCTAGACAGTTTCACAAAATGATGATGACTGTATCCAAATTTAGAGAAATATTTTAATTTATTGATCATCTCTAATCAATAAGGATAGTGTGTACAAAGTAAAGAAAATAACTTCAATAAAAACTGTGATAAGGATATTGCTCAGACTTCATTAATCACATCTTTTTCCAAATCAGATATTCTCTCAGTTAAAGAATACAAACACCATCAGTTAAGTAATTAGTTGCTACTGCTTTGTATGTTTTATAATTTTTAACCTTTAATCTGTGGAAAGCTAATTTTTGCTTTTAATCAGAGCTAAAGTTATGCCTTGAACTAACATTAATAATCACAGCTCATTATTAATAAGGGACAGTGATTGAATTGTGTTTCTGCAAAAGACACATTAAAGTCCCAACCTCTGCACTGTGAATGTGACCTTGCTTGAGAAAATAGAATTTTTCTCTGAAGACCATGTGAGTTATTTTAATGAGGTCATATCTGAGTAAAGAGTCTCAATTCCTTCTATGTGATATTTTCTTAAATGGGGTGGCAGACAGGGAGACAAAGTGACATCGAGAAAAACGGCAGGCCCTGATACAGCTACAATCAAAGAGCACCACAGACACCACGAAAAAGCAGAAGCTGGAGAAGACAAAGAAGGATTTCTGTCCAGCATGGCCCTGCTAAAAGTCTAAGTTTGGACTTCTGTTCTCCAAAATTGTAGGAAAATGAATGTGTGTTCTTTAAAGCCATCCATTCGGTGGCATTTTGTGATATATGATAGGGTATTTTGTGATATATTTACCAAAAATGTGAGACATGAAGAGGGCTATTTACAGAATCATAATGATACTAAAACTTTAAGTGATCACCAAACTATTTATATATGTCATTTGATTTTCATAACAACTTCTGAGTAAACTATCATTGCCCATATTTTATCATTAAACAGGAAACTTAGATGCAAGGACGTTTTGGACTTCTGCATATTTAAATCTAGTTCTATCACATTATTTCCCAGGATTCCTTTGTTATTTGTTTAAGTTTTCTTTATTGAACTCCAAACTGTGGCAATGTCAAGCAGTAGCCTTAAGTTGGGAATGTATGAGGCAGGAGGAAGAAAAACATGGGACATGAAAACAATATTCAGTAATGCTCTATGTTCAGGCTTTGGGCAGAGCCAATTTTAGTGTGTCTGGAATTATATTGTACTACCTTCAGAAAAACAATTTACTTATGTCAGCAGCTTCAATCTCATGCATGTGGTGAAACAACTGGAAGCCATAAAAAGTCAAATAATTCTACATCCACTGCACCTGCTTGATCGACATATAGCAGTCCTTTCCAATATTAAAAATACATAACAGTCCTAAGAGGTTGCTTTGAATATTTTTCATACTTATAAGTTTGTCAAAAAAAATTGAAATAAATTTTCTCCATAGCAACCGATTAATAGGTTATATTTGCCAACTCTATTTGAAAGGCATTCTATGGATCAGAAAATGGAAAAAAAATCATTTCACCTGTTTAGATTTTGGTAAGGCGTTCTGGTGAAGCCTTGGTTAAGCATGGGGAAGCTAACGGACAGCTCAAACTCCAGAGAGTTCTGTGAGAGAAATATCTGGCTGTCTGCTTCTTTAAGCATTTGTGACTTTGGAAATCCTGTCTGGCAGTTATATTATGCCCTTAAGGAACATTGCAAGCCAACCCACATTTTGGTATCAAAGTAAAGAGCCCTTTTAAAATATGAGGAAATGTTGCATTTGGATTTACATGGTTACTACTTCTTTCCATCTAAAAATAGCTCATGCATTTCCAAATAGGCACCAAACTTTTGGTTTCTGAGAATTTATTGTTCCCCATTTACCTTCGAAGCCACCCACTGGCCTTTAGTATTTTCATGGCTAAAAAGTAGTATTCTACAGAAATGTTAACTCATCCTCCCGAGGTACCAAAGTTCCATTACTCCCATCACAGAATTGCTTTGATGTGCACATCAGTGAGAGGGCAAAATAGCTCAAGTCAGATGAGCGTTTGAATGTGTGGGGGGATGACATTAATTTGCACTTTGAATAATCATCTCAGAATATGTATACAGGATGTCAGCACATCTGCCTCAAAAGTGGGGGAAAACCCAGCAGTAAAGCAGCTCATTGCTCTATACAGTTTTAAACAACTGATTTGGATTTCATTTTCACTCAGTTTATTATTGCTCTGTGTAATATAGAGCAAGTCTATTTGAATTCTGGCACGTAACTCTCCTATAGATCTTAATATATACTTGCTTAAACAACCCAGCCCTAATTAAAAACTGAGCTTCTAGCAAACACGTTGAAATTGTTTTTATTAGTAGTATATTTAGCTTTCCTAACATAGAGTAGTTTGGGAGTAATTATAGTTTCAACTCAATAACTTTGCTAAGACTTACTTACAGTAGTTATTTAAAACTTATTTCACAAAGTGAACAATCTCATAATTTTGATTCCTCAAATCTACCAAAACTTCCATTGACATTTTCAAAATATTGAGAAAAAATCCCATTGGTGTTAGAAAATATTTTATTGTCTTCTATTTTATTTAAGCCAAAAAATACATGGGATTATTCAAAAGCATTTAGCACATACAGCACACCAGAATTTTCTTCTAATCATTTTGATTTAGATTAAAAAAAGCACATCAATATATCTACTAAACTAGACCAGGAATGAGAGTGGCAATACTGAGAGGATGGAGGGAAGGTGGAGTAAAAAGAGGGAGTCTATTATAAGGATCTACATATAACCTCCTCTCTGGAGGACGGACAGTGGAGGAGTAGGTGAAGGGAGATATCAGGCACTGTAAGATAAGAAAAAATAATAATAATTTACAAATTATCAAGGGTTCATGACAGAGAGGGTAGCAGGGAGGAAGGGGAAAAATGAGGAGCTGACACCAAGGGCTCAAATAGAAAGAAAATATCTTAAGAATGATTATGGCAGCAGGTGTTTATGTGTGGTTGACATGATGGATGGATGTATGTATTGTCATAAGTGCTGTATGAGCTCCAAATAAAATGATTTATCTATCTATCTATCTATCTATCTATCTATCTATCTATCTATCTATCTAACATCATCATCATCTATCTATCAGCTTCTAAAGTGAGTTCTGCTCTCTCTTTGCTTTGGATGATTTTTGACATAGCAAATTGGACACACTCATTTAAGAATGTATTGAAAATTAGAACCTCGCCCCTGTAGGTGAGAATGGTAAGCAGGCTCTAATCTGAGACTGTCCATTCCATCCTCTTTCAGACAGTAAATATCATGCTAAATATCCTAGATCTCTACTGTTACCAATTTCTTATATAGCTACATATATAGAAAAAACATTAGCATATAAGAAACAATAACATAGCACATTCATGGATATGCATGTATATAGTAATAGCACATAATGGTTTTGTATTTATGCTTTTCTCTTTATGGCCCAAAGAAGACAATTGATAACCACTTTTGCCATATCAATCCTGCACCATAAGTCATGCCAACCTTCCCTGCACATAACGATCGATCTTCAATTTTCTTCTTTTTAAGGAACTCATTGCAATAAAACTGTCCACTTTGTTGTATGCAATTTTGCTTAATGAAAAATTAATTTGGAAATGAAATGATATCACTGGGAATATGACTCAGTATGATGCGTAGAAGCACATGACAGATTTTCAAAATCATCATGATGAAAGTTGCTAACTTTACCTCAACTCTTGTGCTTTGTATATTTTTAATAAGTTTTCATGGAACATGTTGTATTATACGAATTAACACCAAAATAGACCCTCTAAGCTATTTTAAAAGAAAAATGCATGCAAACTAAGTTGGTGTACAAAAATATTTCAAAGAATCCGCAACTTGTGGGAAGGAAAAGTTGTTATTTATTTGCAGTTTGTTTCTCAGAAGGAGTTTTTCTTGCGAACTTATTTTTAATGAAATTCTTTTTTATTCAAGTGTAAGATAAATTCCCATGTAAGAATTAATACAAAGATAGCTCATATATCATTTTTGCAACAATTTCTCCCAATGTTAGCATCTTGAAACAGTACAATATAAGTCAGTGTATTGACACTAATACGGTCAGCATTTCCATCCCCACAGTGGTGAGCTCTCATTGTGGTAGTTGGGTTTTGTGTCAACTTGACTAGACCAGGATTCTCAGTGGTTTGGCACTTGATTCCCAGTAATTTCTCATGATGTGTTCTATTGTTGGTGTTAGGTGCTAGCTCTCAAGTCAGTTCCCAATAACTGCAACGCTATTTACAACAGTACAAAACACCCTCCCAGCACTGTACACAATTCACAGCTGTCGTTAGACTTAAAGCTGCTGTTGCAGCTGTGAGAACAGTGCATTTTACAAAGGACCTTCCTTTTTCTTGCTGTCCCTCCACTTTATTAAGCATGATGGCCTTCTACAGGGACTGGTCTCTCATAAGCATGTCCAACGTACCACTGTATGAGTCAAAGTCTCACCATCCTTGCCTCCAAGGGGCATTCTGGCTATATTTCTTCAAAAGACAGATGTTTGTTCTTTTGACAGTCCAAAGTGCATTCAATATTCTTCACCAATACTGCAGTTCATATATATAATTTTTTTCTTCATGCTTCCTTTTCCACATGTACAAACAACAATTGAATATATCATGCTTGTGGTCAGGTGCACCTTAGACCTCAGAATAACATCCTTGTTTTCACCAGTTTAAAGAAGTTGTGGGCAACCGGTGTTCTCCAAACAATGTGTCCTTCGATTTCTTGACTGCTTACGTGAACCCTGATTGTGGATTCAAGATGGATGAAACCTGGAACTCTTCAAACTTTTCTCCATTTATGTTACCTATTGGTTCAGTTGTGTGGACTTTTGTGTTCTTTGCACTGAGTTGCAATCCATAGCGAGAGCTGCAGTACTTGAACTTCATAAACAAATGTTCTAAGTCCTCTTCATTTTAAGCAAGTAAGGTTGTCTCTCCTGCTTAGTGTTGGTTACTATTAAGACTTCCTCTAATTCTTCTTCATATAATCCCGCTACTGTGATTGCTTGCTGAGCATACAGGTTGAATAAGTGTCATGATAGGATGCATCATTCATGTTGACCTTTCCTGATTTTAAACCATTCCACATTCCCTTTGTACAACTGTCTCTTCATTCATGTGCATCTTCCTTGAGAGTACAACTAAGTGTTCTGGTACCCTTATTCTTCTCATGCCTACCCATTGTTCATTATGAATCCCGCAGCGAAATGCCTTTGCATAATCAATATAACACAAGTGAACATCTTTTTGCTATTTTCTGCTGTCAGCCAAGATCCATCTGACTTCAGCCATGATAGTCCTAGCTCCAAGTCCTCTCTTGGATCCGGTCTGAACTTGTGATGGTTCCCTGTCAATGAACTTCTGCAACCCTTGTTGGAAGAAGTTCAGCAAAATTTTACTTGCATGTGGTATCAATTATATTGTCCTACAATGTGAGTATTCAGGGCTGAGCCGCGGGGGCGTAGTGGTTGCGTGCGGGACTGCAGTCCACTGGCTTGGCGGTTCCAATCCAGCAGCAGCTCTCCAGGAGCAAGGCTGGGCCTCCCACTGCCACCAGAGGGCAGCGATGTTCAAATAAAATATAAAATAAAAACTGTGATTATTCCATTGCAGCACCTTTCTTTGGAATGGATACAAACAAGGGATCACTTTTAGCCATACTTGCCTTCCATTTTACTAGCATAGATGATTGAATTATTCCAATGCTTCACTAGTCAGTTAAGACATTTCGATTTGTGTCCCATCTGTTCTCGGAGGCTTGTTTTTGACGCTTTCAGTTCAGCATGCACTGCTTACTTCATTTACTGTCATTGATCCTTGTTCATGTGCTGTCACTTGAAGTAGCTGACCATTGGCTAGTGCTTCTTGTGGTGTGGTTATACACATTCTTTCCATTTTCCTTTGAAACTCGATGGTCACATTAGCAGATGCAGAAAGAGGATTGTAATTGTTACGAGTATTTCTCCCTGGTATGTATGTATCAAATGTTTTTGAACTATTTATAAAACGTATCAGATGTAAATGCAGTCGTGCTTTTTCAGGTTTGCGCATATTAATTATAGCATATTAGGCCCACATAGGACTTTATGATTGTCTTTGAAGATTATGTATGGTCTAAGGAAATGTGTTCATAGTTGACAAGGGATGGATGGTGATAGATAGGTTTTGTGTCAATTTGGCTGGGCTATGCTTCTTATTGGTTTGGCAGTTGGGAGGTGGGAATGCTCTATAATATGACCTAACATGATGTAATCGACTGCATGATGCGGTCTGTGGGGAGCAGCGAAAGAGTTGTAAGTATAAGGTGGAGTGCAATCTCTAACTCAGGCCACAATCCTGATAAAATTGAAAGGCAGTTTCTTCAAGGGTATGGCCTTCTTCCTATAAAATGTCACTGGGGAAAACTTGTGAGCTTTGTGCTGGGTCTGGATTCCAGTCTGACTCATTGACCTCTAGTTCTTTGGGCTTAGACCAAGGGCATGCCACATGGCCTGCCAATCCCAGAAACCAACAGCAGCCTGCCATCTGACCAGTCATCTGAAATGCTGACCTTGGATTCATCCTCCAGTGAAGCCTGTATTGTTCCTACTGATACTGGGTCCATCAGGTCCCAAAACTACACAAATTAAGTCAAGAGAAGCTTCCACCTTAATATCTGACTCACAGACTGGAAATTGAACTGGATTTACCACTGCTATCAAGCTGAAATACATGCTTATATATTTCAGGACACCTACCTCTAACCCATTTTATTACATGAAGAAGATATGCATATCACCATTTTTCTTCTGACAATTATTTATTTCTGTATACCTACCATAATGACTACATTAAGGTAAGGATGACTACAAATTCTGGTGAAGACTTAGAGAAACTACATAACTTACATATCACTGTTAAGGATGTAAAACAGTATACTGACTCTGGAATGGCATTTGAAAATTCACCTTTGATTTCTATGAGAATATTTCATGAGGTTATTTTTTCTTCATTTTGATCCAATTTACTTTTTAGGTACCACTCTAAATCTCCTGGTAATCCAGTTGTAAATGAGGATGAGCCTCAGAATTGAGGGGATCCATCTTATTGACCCATATCTTGACATGAAGAAGGTATAGTTAAGTAATGAGAATGACAAACATTTCCCATCCAATTGAAAATAACCTCTAACCTGAACTATTCTTTACTGAATGCCTACTATGAGCAAAGTACGTATAATACAAATTTCAGTAGTATATAGAAAAGTGCTATGTTTATGTCCACAATGTCAATGAAAAGAAAAACTTTTCTCCACTGCCATAATTTAATACTGGAATTATACATCAAGATAGATTTCTTTTTCACTTTTACAAGTGATGTATACAAGGTATAAATCAAAAGACCAAGTCAATCTATGATAATTGACATTATGTGAAAAAAGGAAGATGACTGCATAAGATGAAAGCATGGATGACAACAACATACGTATACAACTGCCAGTGACATCATCACATAACTGCCAAATGACATCATGATATAACGAACAATTTGCTTCATTACATAACTACCAAACCATTGAGAATCATGCTCTAAGCAAGTTAAAGTATAAACTTAATTATCACATCAAACAATTTGCATTCAAATCTGCCAGACATAAGTCATTAACATGCAAAATATTATGATGTATTTTTTACTACTGTCAATAGGAAATGTCAACCATAATTTGAGTAGGCTGAAGATTGTTGCTGCTGGAGCAGTGGTAGAGCTACCAGAAGCTGTCTTTCTGTCTTGGGCCTGGGAAGTGGGAATCATAACTTTGACCTTCAGGAGCTGTACATTCAGAAGCTCTTTTTGAGCACTGACATTGCTGTCTGTATTGTATGTGCTGCTGCCTTAGAAAACTCAAAGAGCAGTCACTGAGACATTTCTGTGGCAGGCACAGAGGAAGGGTTGTCTTCATAGCATCTTCATTATAACCTTTGACTCCCATGGAAATAAGTCTGGGGAATTCTCTCTGAGGCATAAGTATTGAAGGCTATAATCTTGACTAAAATGCAACATATTCCAAATTTGACCCTTCAGGAATTTGATATCCCCCAAATCATCTGATTTTGCTAATTTAAATCTGTATCTCATTTTTTATGATACTTTTTTACCGAACCTGGATTCACACACAACTTTGAATAATAGTTCACAGTAGAGAGTGGTCCCTGACCAATTCTTTCTGAAAAACAAAACAAAACAAAGTAAAAACAAAGGATGATTACTGGGGTAAGATAGTGGCCAACTGCTTTCAACAACATATGCACTATCTATTTCCTTATGAAGAAAATAACTTTTAACTATAAATAAGTGATCTATAAGAATTATTGATTTAATTAAATATTAAAAAGACATTAAGCACACTATATTTTTAAAGTTTTGCATTAAATTATTTTAAATTTTACTGCTACTTAAAATTTTCTTCTAGATCTTAAGAAATATACATATTTCAGTTGGCACATGTCTATGAACCAAAATTATTTATCACTAAAGCTCGCTTTATAGAGTACTAGTTACATAAAAACAAAATACTGTATATTAGAATTTTCCTAAAAAACAAACAAACCCTGTAATATTAGGTCATTCTATTTCTAACTGGGGAAACAGGACCTAGAAACTACTGGGTTGGGAATGGGTGAATAATTGAAAAATGAATATTCTGTTTGTGGTCTGGTGCTTGTGTCTTAAGAAATGAACCACACCATTCCACAAAGGTAGCAAAGTGTTATGGAAAGAGCAATTTTGTTATAGTCAGAGAAAAATCCTTGTGATTATTTTTGACTTGATTAAACTTATTTAACCTAGTTTTCTATTTTACTTATTTTCATATCTGTATTCATTAATTATTTACTTCCAGTTTCTAAAACTATTATTTGAAGTATGATAAATAACAACAAATGGGGAAAACTCTCCCTCATAGTGATCTCAAAACATACACCATAATCACTGAAGGTGAGAGCTAGGAAATTACATGTTTGAAGAGACCTCAAAAGCAATTCAGATACTTTAAATCAGAAGAACAACCCCCAAAGCTACAGTGTACTCAAAAATACTTGAGCTGTGTTGTCAGATAAAACTTCATGGGGACGGGCTGAGCCCCGGTGGTGTAGTGGTGAGTGTGGGACTGCGACCCCCTGGCTTGGCGGTTCAAGTCCAGCAGCAGCTCTCCCAAAGCAAGGCTGGGCCTCCCCCTCCCACCAGAGGGCAGTGATGCCCCCCCAAAAAAAATTGATGGGTACTGAGTTCTGCCCCATACTGGCTACTTAATTTCAGGCACATTATCTCACTGGAGCTTCAGGTTCTGTAACAGTGAGGCTGCTACACAACCATTAAAAATACCACCATAAGGACATACGCCGAAAACAAATTCATTGCTGCTGAGGTGATGCCAACTCATTCGCACCCTATCAGACAGAGTTGAGCTGCCCTGCCCTGAGATTCAGTGACTGTTAACTGTTTACAGGAGCAGAAAGACTAGTTTTTCTCCCTTCAACTAGGTTGGTGGTTTCCAACTGTTGACCTTGCCGATCATAGGCCAACTCCTAGCCATTATGCCACGAGGGCTTCTGCTGTAATGACACACTGTATATAAATAAAGCTTTGAGACAAGTGCTATTCTTTTATGCTATAGTCTTTTACTTTTTTTAAAGGAAGAGAGCTAAAATAACACTAAATCCCCAGAGAGAAACTACTCAGATTGATGACCAAGTTATGTCTTAGGTTTCTTCAGCTAGCTCTGAATGTTGACCTTGTTGAAAATTATGCAGATTTTGGATGTGAAGGTCATAGTAGCCAACAGTTTTTAATCTAATTAATTAATTAGCAAATCATTCTATTGGGGGCTCATATAATGCTTATCACAATCCATACATACATATATTGTGTCCAGAAGACTTCTGTATCCCTGCTGTCGCATTCTCAAAGCATTTGAGCCCTTGACATCAGTTCTTCATCTTTTCCCATCTCTCCCCATTCCCCCTCTTTTATGAAACCTTGATAATTTATAAATCAGCATGTTTTCATATCTTATGCTGCCCGAAGTCTCCCTTCTCCCACGCCTCCACTGTCTATCCTCCAGATAGGAGGTTATATGTAGATCCTTATAATCATCTCCCCTTTGAAGGTTATTAAAAATTATAGTCATGCATCTACATGAAACTGTCAGAAATTCAAGCTGAATTCATAAGAGGACATGGAATGAAACATCTCATTAATGACCTCAAATGGCTCTTCTGATGGTGGGTGACTCTTGGCAGAAAGTCAGCATAACAGAAAGAGTTTTATCTGAGCTTTATTGACTGTGCAACTGTGTACATCATACTACATTATGGACAACGCTGTACAGAAGAATTCCAGAAGACCTAATTTTGCTTTTGTGGCACCTGTATGCAGACCAGCAGGCAGTTGTTCAAACAGAACTGAGGGATATCTCATGGTTTAAAATCAGAAAAACGTATGGAAGGGCAGAGTGGTGATTGGGAATGGCAGGTCACTAGAGACAAATATTATGCTTGGCAAAGCCAAAGGCCAATGGAAGGCCTCAGTGAGAAGGATGAAAAGCTTGGCCCTGACAGCAGTGGGGAGGACGGGACAGGACTTGGCAGTGTTCTGCTCTGCTGTGGACAGAGCCCCTCTGAATGGACTGGACAGCACATGACAATATTAACAGCATCATAGAGCAAGGTACTAAAATCAATTTGACTGAAATGTCAATAAAGCTCAACCTTTTTGACAGAGTTAATGATGTAACCTTGTTATATGCATACAGAAGAAGCAAAGAGGATAAAAAGGTACACAATAGCTCCATATATGAATATCTTTCTCCTGGAAAGTAATATTATATGAGAAAATATATCTTGATGACATCATAGGTTTTCTGAGGATTGGGAAAATACTCATTAGTGTCCTATTCAGATCTATTATGTTGAGGTATTTTGAATACTGAAGCTTCTGCCCCAATTTTTATATTCACTATTGATTTACTCTTATGTGAAAACAATAGTCGACATTACATTCAGATGACCATAGCTTTATTGATTCAGAAAGAATTAACACAGCCATTCATATCTTTAGTCTCATTCATTTTTTTCTTCTTGTTTCTCTCTTGTTAAATATATAATCAAGGAATCATGAGTATATGCTTAGCATGCTGCTCAGACCAGAAAATGCAGTGGTAAATAACACACACATTGTCACAAAATTATTGTTCATTTGGACAGAAAAATGTTCAGTGAGGTGCAGGAAGTAAAGTGTCCCAGGCAGAAAAAAATCCTTTGAGAACCATGGAGGTGGAGTCATGCCAATAAATGAGACTGGGCTCCAAAAAACCCACAATGGGCGGGGGTGGTGGTGGTGGTTGAAGAATGTCACTGGATGAGTGGTCAGCATATGTGACAGCTCATGAACCATATGAAAATGTTTCATTTATTCTGGAAAGCTTTGAACTGAGCAGTGACGTGAAGAAATTTGTGTTCAAATGATTATTCTAATGGCCTAAAATAATGGTCTAGGTGGGATTGGAGGCAATGAGGGAAAAGAAAAACAGGAAACTTTAAAAATAATTTAGACAAGTGACTTTGAATTCAGATCATGGCAGCAGAAGTAAGAAAATTGGATGAGGTATAAAAACATAATCCCTAGATAGAAACCCTACAAATTCATTATGTATATGAGTCTCAGAAAGAGAATAAGGGCAAAAAAAAGAATAAGGGCTTGTTTTCTCTTTGTCACCTAATTCTACCAAGTTTTCCATTGGGAAATTCAATCAATATTATTGTATTGAGAATGTTAATGTATTGAGAAGAAAATGAGTTATTAATGCTGGATAGGAGAAAAGGGTTTGCAGTGTAGGGAAAGTGTAGGCAGCTTGGTGAGGAACATTAGGGGATTTTTTGGTTTGTTTTTAAGACAGGTTAAATGTAAACCCTCAAGTGGAGTATTAGTTCAGGGAGTTTTGTTCTGAGTGCCAAGAGAGCGATAATAACTTTGGATGGGCTTTTCTATATGAAAGGTAATACAGGGTAGGCAATACAGGGCTTATACAATACCTTTTCCACTTTGAGCTAATGTCGTGTGTCTGTTTTTATACACATGCATCTCAGAAATAATTATTTATAATGTTAAACATTATTACACTTTTAAAACAAAGAATTCAGACAGGGGTCTGTTAATGAAGTACAACAGTGAGCAATGATTGATGTCAGCTCGAAACCACACACCAATTAGAGATATTTAATAATTTTTACCTGGTGAAAACATGCAATGATCTACTTTCAAATAATGTGTGTGCATGAATTTTTGTAGAGGGGTGAGATTCGAGAAACATAAAGACTCAAGACCTAAAGAGTTTATAGACATCAAATGGTTCTTTCAAAAAAAGCCACAAAAATTAGTTTGAAATCTAAATGGATTATTAAATATATGAATTAAATGTGTCTGGATTTACTACACGTGATTTAAATTTTAAGAATTGCTATATGAAAAGTGGGACTGAAGTTTTTTACTGAACTCCAAATGCACAGAAATATTGACACATTATACACTAAATCTTTCCAAGTTTGTAAGCACTGAGATTTCCATAGATCACATTACTGAGGTTCCTTCAGAAGTTGATCAGTGTTTTATTTGGCAGGTCTAAATTTCCCAAGAAGAAATGACAGTTACCCTATAGTTTAATAGTGTGTGTTTTCCAGAATTTTGAAAAATTAAAATGAAATAAATATTTCAGGAAAATTTTACTTGTATGACAGGACTTGGGTAGAAAACTAACTCAGCAAGAACTGAAAAAGGAACAATGGACTTTATTTTAAATTCTGATTGAAAATATACACAACTGATTATAAATCTTTAATGTGATGTCTCTGGCTTAAGCTTTTATTTTTATCCTTAAAAATGCATACTCTACTCCATGACATTCAAATCATGCTTTAGTATTGTGGTCCTCACATGCTTTATGACTATGTCTAGCAATGGTCAAACACAATCATTAATGAGCTTTAAAAAGTTTTTCATACAAGAATAACTGGGTAAATTTGTGAAAATAACAATTTCAAGAGGAAAAGGTGGGTAAATAGTTGAAGTGGGCAACTTACTTAGTGGGAGAACTTTTTTATTCAGAATAGGAAACTATGCATGAGTTAGAGTTTATAAATTGATAAAGACAGTCTGATGTACTTTCTTCTGATCAGAGTTGTTTGAGTCAATGATTTGGATTATTTTAGATAGACTCAGTACAAGATAACAAATTAGATTTTGTCATTTCCAAATTTTGTCCATCATTGAAAACAGGCATTTTATGACTTCATCTTAGGGATACTGATTTAAGTTGACAATACATGAATATTAATATTGAAAGAAGGGGAGCATTATAAACCTTGGATCAGTTGAGAATAAGAAGTAAAAAGTATGTTTTCAGGAAAGAATACAGAGTAGTTAAGAAAATATGCATTATACCCATATTAAATAGACATGCTAGATGAACTTTGGAAACTTTATTCCAACTGAAAGAAGTCAGTCATTAACAACCATGCATTATATGATCCCCCTCATAAGAAAAAGTTCAGAGTTGGGACATCTACAAAGACAGATTAGTAGTTGCTTAGGCCTAGAGGTGGAAGCATGGGATACAATAAAATTTATATTTTATTTTTTGAGCTTATAAAATATTCAAAAGATAGACTGTGTCATGAACATATTTAACTACTCCATGCTCTTTATGGAATCATACACCTAAATGGGGAACTGCTTGATATGCGAATAATGTCTTAATAATTATGCATGTGTACACACATTAATAAAAGGTAAGTAAAGCCTGTTGCCACTGTGGTTCTAATTCATATATGCACAGACTTATTCCAAATCAAACAGTCTCTGTAATCAGTGGGTGACTACAGACCAGTTCTTGTAGTAATGCATTTGTCGAAGTCTTCTTGGATTTTTTTTTTTTAAAGAAAAACAAGTCTAAACAAAACCATGGTTTCCAAGGAGGTCTGCTGGACGAATTAAATATAAGACAGAGAAGTCAGCTCAGAAGGTTATGGAGCCCGCTTCTGGATTTCCAATTCATAATCTTGCTACCGCTTCTCAAAGGCATAAGGTGATCGCAGGAGCTTACTAGGAAGAAGGTTTAAGAAACTGATAAACTGTACTCTGAGGCACAGACCCGGAAAGTTGCATCAAGGAAATGCATATACCAATACTTTAAATCACAGGAGTGCACTTGCTCCTTCTTCAAGGCTTGCAAGAGCTGTCCTAGGGGAATTTCAGAAGGAAACCATATTGTGTGCACCATGGAGTCCTGATCTGGTCCCTTCAGAATTCCTTATGTCCCCCAAAATCCATTAACATTTAAAATGCACTTATAGATAAAAAAGTGCCTTGCAGAGAAATTAAATCCCCGTCTGGAAATCCTCTGTTCACAGAGGATGCCAAAACCATTATTTGAAGTGGTATAAACCAGAGCATGGCGTTCTTGAGGGAAGGGTTAGAGAAATGGAGCATCACCTTTAAAAGTATATAGACCCGAAGACATGTCAAGAAGAATAGCTTCACATTTACACACTTTTATTTATTATAAATCTCTATGATTTTATAGCAACACTATTGACACTCTGGGGTCTGTGTGCAGGCATGTGTGCAAATTAATGGAATTCAAAGAAAGTGGAATTTTTTCCTTCTACTCTTTAACTCCCTCTTATGTGTACTACGTATTCATATTGTATTATATCAAATATATACATACATATATCAGAATAAACACATTTCATTTGCTTTAAACCAGCCAGCGTCCCAAACTTCCATCATAAAATGGTTGGCTATCACCTAGCCATAACAAGCTTTCTGTATGACTAAGTACTTGAGTACTTTGTGGTTTCCAATACAAGCATAATTTCCTCAAGTGAACTTGCTCATGGCTTGCCACTCCTATGTATTGCCTGTTGTAATTAACCTGGTCAGGAAATCAGCATGCCATGCAGCCAAGTCCAGTGTTTGTGAAGTTCTATATGGTGTAAGACCAACTTGTATTCTTTTAAAAATTACAAGAAAACAAGATCAAAACAAAAAAAAACATTTCTTCTGAGATCGTGCTAGCAATACAAAACATTTGCAAATCTTAAGTTGTCCGGTAGAATTTTCATAATTAATAGATTTGCACTCACGTAGTTGCTAAGTATTAGAATACCTTTCATTCCCAGGGATACATTTTTATTGATAGCTTCATAGCCAAGTCTTCATTGAATTGTTACACATTGAACTTATAGCACTTGTGAAAAAGAAAGGGTTGTGTTGCTCACAAATTGTTGGAGAGTGGCATTAATCACAGTATAATCCAGGCAGAAATCTGAACTTTTTTTCATTTTGTTGAGGACTGCTGGGATTTACTGCCAAGAGTTGCTTTGTCCAAAACCATTCACATCATTTTAGATACAAGTTTTTTGAGTCAATGCTTGAAACAAGCAGTCGCTCTTCTGGTCTTTAGATTTCACTTTTTATTTTCCAACACAGTAGGTAGCAGAGAGGGGAATGGAAGAACAGTAATGCTGGTGCCGTGTGCACTTTGTGACAGCGGGATATCATTTATCCCAAATGAAAATATTAATAGGTAAAAATTACGAACTCTGTTCTTCAGAGAAGCTAAATCCCATCTAGACATCCAAGAAAGTGGTCCAGTTGCCTGCACCACAATTTAAACATAACATACTCTGAATTTCTCTATTACTTAACATATATTTCATTTATTCCTCCTGTCATTTCTAATAATTTATTACAAAATTGGTTGGAAAGATTTTGAAAGTGGACTTAGCTAATTCCATTTTGAATCTGTTAAACGTGGGATGATTGTTGGTGGAGAGTAGTTTTGACTGTGTGCCGTGATGTTGATTCTGCCACACAGTGACCCTCACCAGCAGAGTACGGTCTGCATATGGGTTTCTAAATGTAATTTACATGGGAACAGGTTTCCAAGTCTTTCCTCCCTTCAAGCCTCTGGTGGATTCTAACCAGTGCTTAACCATTGGGTCTTCAAGACGCCTTTAGAATAGATATGTTAAGACTGTTGCACAATTACGAATTTTTTTTGCACAAAAACGAATGCATGACTGAAAAGGTGTCTCATTTTTAGGTATAGGTTCTTGCAGCAATATTTTCATTTTACAGTTGCATGTTTAAAAAAAATCAATTTCCTACTATCCACATTGTTCTTCGGCCAATTATTTGACTAAACTCAGTACTGAACACAAAACAAATTGGAAGTGGAGGTAGGAAGGCTGTTGAAGATTTTCTGTTTTCTTATCGAGCTGGTCAAAAATCTTTGGTCCTAATTTCAAAACGGAACTGGCTCATATTTAAAATTCATATGCAAATGAAAAGCTTTGGAGTCATTTCCTCAATAAGCTCAAACTTACTGCCGTCGAGTTAATTTCTACTCACAGTGAGCCTGTAGCACAGGGTACCAGAGTCCTTGGGAGTTTCTGGAACTGTCACTCTTGAGCGGGGAAGAAAGACCCATCTGGGTGCCAGAGAAGACTAGTGCTTTTCAATTGGCTAACCTCGCAGCTAGCAGCCCAACTAGTAGTCCACTCTGCCACCATACTCCTTTGCTACAATCCTCTCCCTCTCCACCGCCCTTTCAAAACAACAATAACAACAACAAAACCGTACTGCTGGGTTCATGGTCACTCTAAAGGGAAAGGCAGAAAGTCCCCTGGAAATTCATGATTTTAACCAGTCTCTTAAAAATATGAAGAGGAGGAAATGATTAAAGTCTGTTTAGATCTGACAAAGGGTTTATCCTGCCTCCTTTTGATCCTAGAACGCCCCCCCCCCCCAAGGGTCTCCGAGGCTGTAACTACTGTTACTTTTTCTCTAATGAAAACGTGACACCGCCTCAGAAACCCCCGTGGGCTGTAGCCTGGCTCTGATTTGACGTCTGCTCAAGGCAATGATCTGGGTTTGCGTCTGACGGATGCAGAAAGGTCTGGGGACACCGCTGTTCGCTGTGACTCTGGGGGTCAATCGCATCCCACTGGAGTCAGGAGGAAATCAGGAACAGTGGGTTCGTTTTGCTTTTGCTTGTTTGTTTGGGCTTTTAGTGTTGTGAATACCACAGCGATCATTTTAATTTTTCTTTTGGCTATACTGCAAATCATGTCGTCTTTAACCATCTCAGCATTTCACAAGAACTCCAGGCAAGTCCCAGGGCAGCCCTGCGAGAAGGCTCGGCCAGTGGAAAGTGGGGGGGGGAGAAAGCCTCGAGCAAACTAGAAAGTGAAAAACTGTTCTGGCATCGACGACTACCCAAATGACAGTACATTCGGTTCAGTTCCCACAGGTGTGATTTCCTTTATGAAGTATTTATCATTTGAAGTCTTTCTCAACAAAACAACCTCATTTCTTATTTTCTGATTTAGATTTGTCTTTATTTTTACTTAAAGTTTGTTCTGCTACATGGCAGGAAAACCTCAGAACCTTTCTGTCTTGTATAGTGCATGTAAGGTTTTTTGTTTTGTTTTTATTTATTAAATCATTTTATTATGAGCAAGTTTTATACATACTGTTAATATTGCACCTTTGTATTTTCCATATCTCTATGCATAAATAAATCTGCAATTGCATTGCCGGATTATATGTAAAAATATACAGACAAATCTTTGTTATTCGAAATCATATATAATTTTGGAATTAATGAAATAAGTTCCAGTTGCTTCATTTTGCTTAAAAATAAATGCCAAAAATGTTATAACAATACTAGCAAGCATTTATTTTAAGCAGAAATTAAACTGCAGCTATATTATGTAGGAATTGCTGTCAGGTGGACTTGAGGGCTCTGGCTCATGCAAACACAGCTAGTGTACCAAGTAGCAAGCTAACAAATAAATTGAAAATATTTTAACAAAATAATTCTACTTGAGGTTTATGAAAATAATTTATATTCCATAATTATATTCTTATGCTTTGCTCATTTCCCCCCCCTAGGCATCAATTGAGGGCTTATCTCTCCTTTTAACCTACATGCAGATTAATATACCATTCTGTTGTTCACTTCTAACGCCATTTGGGGGTCTTTTGAGAAAATCAAAAGAACAAGATACCACAATGAAATTGATAAAAATAGACGTGGGTTTTAATAAAAACACATTTTCTCATAAAGAATGTTAATACTAATGAATGCATGTCATCATGTCTGCACAATTGTTGAAATTCATGATTATTTACTAAAGTTTGGCATGATAGGATTTTTCCAGTTGCTCAATAGATGTGAGGGTTTTCTTCTGCACTGATCTAATTAGATTTTCCAACATCTTTTCTTACAAATCTATCACTTTGGAATGATATAGACATGTGAGAACTTCCGGTAACATCTCTATAATTTCTGATCAGGTTTACATAGTTATTGAAATGCATATTGTACACAATATGCAAGAGAGCATGAACTGGCTTGCAATAGAGTGTTAACTTGGATCACCACTAAATCTATTCAATAATATGTACAGATTTAATCATATCAGGCAGTTTTATCTATTAGACCATCCAGAGGCGATTAGATAGAATAGGAAAGCAAACTGCATTTTAGTTTGAAATAGAAGAGCACATATTTATAGGCCAAATCCTCTAGGCCTTCCCATTTCTTGGTTACAGAAAACAGATACAAAAAAAAATTGGTCAAGAAAGAAAGTCCTGTTCAATGGGAGAATGTTGCAGAGATGGAGGTCCACATGTGTTCACACAAACACTTCCTCTAAGACTGTTTTCCTTTCTCCACCCCTGTGTGATGCCTTGACCTCCACAAACAGTGACAGGTCTATGTCGTTAGGGCTGCGCCAGCATTCTTGGGTCATATACTCAGAAAGAGCTTCTTGATCTGGACTCCTGCTCTCACTCAGCTTTTTGTCTATGGTGATCTTTGCAAATTTTAACTCTGACATTAAAATGAAAGGTGGAAAGACAAGCTGGGGCAGGGATTTTGTTGTGCATATGATTGCTGTGATAGACAGCTGGACATAGTCTAACAACAATAGTTTGACAGCCACACTTGTTAAAAGCTGCGGGTGGTTAAAAGAAAATTTGTGCTAGTTATTAAATTTTTGTCAATTCATGTGTATCTAAAAGAAAAAAACAAGCATCTTTTTATAATGATGTAAGTAAAATGTGGATGTGGGGGATATCAGAGGTGGGGAAATTCAGAGGGAATAATGGATGCCAGCTGTGTTTCTTTAAATTAGAATCAAATATAGAGAATCAAATTTAGAGAATAAACAACATTTTTTTTTCAATTTATAACTGCCATGTGTGCCTAGTTGAGTGTCTGTCTTCTGAAAATTTTCCCATTTCAGCTTTCCCACCAAAAGAAGTAGCAATAATCATTCAGATGGCTACTTATTTTGAAAAGTAAAATAATTTAATTATGAATTTTTCTTATTTAATGAATCAAATGTTTACTGAAGAAATGTTGCAAATTAAGAAGGTGAAATTGAGTGGAATTGGATCATTTACATTTTACTCATTACCTCTTAAGTTTAATTAGGCTGAGAGATTGTTCCCTGATTATTTACTGTTAATTTTTTTTTATAATACCCCAAACCAAACCAAATCCATTCATTGCCCTTAATTGGAATTGGACTCATAAATTGTTAGGAATGCATGCTTGACTTTCTCCCATGTAAAGGCTGGAAGGTAGATTTGAACTACTGATCTTGTCATTAGTATTCTTTCCACACATACCCCACTGCCCCAGTTAGGGCCCTTGTTTCTAATAGCTTGTGGTAATTTTGACTACCTTTAAAACTTAGTCCTATGCTCCAAAACATGCTTTGACTCCAAGAACTCATCTAATATTTGCCAGCAGAATTTTATAGCATAGAAAATGGCTCTGGTCAAGAGCAGACCTTGAGACATAGCTTTGTAGATTTGAAGCCTGCCTCTGTGCCCAGTGGGCTGTGGGGGCCTGAGCATACACAGGTTCACTTTTTGTGTTTCCATTATGTAAATTCTCTAGTATCTTTATCTATGAAAGAGAAGTGTTATTAGGACTTCCTACTTAGAGTTATTGAGAGGAATACCAACGTTAACACTTGCAAAAGCACTTAGAACACTGTTGGGCACCTGGTACAAGCTATAGGCGTTAATGTGTTATGTAAGGTCATCTCCCTATTTATGGAACCAGAGCCATCTTTGTCTCCCTCCTACTCTTTGAACTTTGTTTTACTCTCCGACTCTAGAGTTGATTCTTTTCTTCCTTGTGCTGTTTTGTCAGGTCCCTAATACTATAGATTCCTTTATTCACCAAGTCTGAGTTCTCTCAGCAACATATTTACAAATCATTGAAGCAAACGCCACAGAACGAGAAACCATCTTAACATTGCATGCCATGAAGGTGCTTTGGTAAGACTTTTAGATACTTTACATATCTATTTCCATCTCTGGCATTACTCTGCATTCAAGTAACAGACTCATGTTTTTGGGTGTTTGGGGCGCATGACTAGAAAATACAGAAAAAATGAACAACTATTTGAACATATTACTCATAAAAATCATGTATGTGTTTAAGGTACATATCCTATCTAGTGAGTAATATCCTGGTTCTTTTTTTTTTTTTCTGCAGGGATGGCTGTTCTGGAAGTAAGGAGGCACTGGGCACCATATCTAACCTGTAGGACATGAAACTCATCAAAATCTTATATCCTGTCAGATTTTCCAGACTGAAATTGAGACAAACGTTGTTCACTATCTTCAGCAAGAGACATTTGTCTTTGGAATATGCATTTGTAAGTGTTTATTAAGTACTTCATTAGTTATTGTACAAAAAAACCCTATGCTATGTAAAGTAATAGTCAAACTTCTCATAAAGGTGTTAGAATATTCCAAAACAACATGCTAAACTAACTGCCTTGGAATCAGTTTCCACTCAAGGGAATCCCAAGTATGCCAGAGACCTATTTATCTATGGAATTTCCAATGACTGATTTTTTTTTTGTATTTCCTTTTTAGAAGTTGATATTTAAGACACACTTCTGAGAAGGTGTCTGGTTAGACTCAAACATCTCACTTTTCAGTTAGTAGAGAAACATATTAAATATGTCCAGCCCTAGACTACCCCACTAAATGCAAAGTTTGAGTTGAAGCAAGGGTACTCATATGCTTTTACCACAGACTTTTTTTTTTAGTGAAAGTTATTCCTATGTTGGCATTAAGAAAAACTCACATAGAAGAGTGATAATACACAACCCATTCAAGTCATGCAATCTAAGTGACCAGTGGAAATGTTGGCGATCACTCTGTTTCCTTAACATTTTATATAAGAGAAAGGAATCAACCTTTCATAATCTTGGGTTGATCCTGATGCTTGTGTGGAGACAGGACATCAGAGTTTGATAAGTCGACTATAACACTTAAAAGCAGATTGACAAGTTGACACAGCTCTTGTGTCAGTAATGGAGGCTAATTAAACATGATCACCATGTCAGTTCTATAGGAATATATGTGTTTTTACCAAGAAAAACTCACTTCTGGGTGAGGTCATAGGGAAGAAAATGAATGTTTC
>PVJH01013197.1:0-61372 GCA_004026705.1 Nesogale talazaci
TAGTAGCTTCTCTCATGTCCCTTTTTGCAACTTTTTCTTTGCTTGCCTCAATGGACTCATATTACACTTCTCCTTTTGTCCTTGGCTTACTTTGCTTAACATAATTTCCTTCAATTCTTCCCATGCAGTGGTAATGTGCATTATGTGTTCATCACTGTTTTTAGGGATGTATAGTACTCTATTGTTTGTATGTATCAGCAGTTTCCTAATGCATTCATTTGTTGGTGGGAATTTGGGTTGTTTTCAACTCCCTGCAAATGTGAACTGCACTGTGGTGAACGTTGGAGCACCGATGGCTGGCCATGGTTTTTTTCTTGACTCTTCTGGGTATAATATACTCAGTAGGGGATTGCTGGGTCATATGGTAGGTCAATTTCCATCTGTTTTAGATATTGGCAATCAATTTCCATAATGGCTGTACATACCTACAGGTCCACCAACAGGGGACGAGAGTTCCTATCTTTCCACGGTCCCTCCAGCTCTTGCTACTTTCTGATTTTTTGGATTGGGCTATCTTACAAGGTGTTAGGTGGTATCTCAAAGTTGTTTTAATTTGCATTTCTCTCAGAACTAACATTTTCTCATATGCTTATTGGCCTTTTGGATTTCTAACCTATTTCCTACTTTCTTGTTGTAATTTAGTCAATTATTATAGATTTTAATAATAAAGTCTTTGTCTTATGTGTCATTGCTAAAGATGTTTTCCCAGTCTGTGGCCTCTCTTATTACTCTCTTGAGGAAGTCTTTTTATGTACACAGGTGGTTTATCTTCAGTTTATCCCACTTATCAATTTGTGGCTCCTTTGTGTTTGTGTCCTTCCCTAATTCCAATAGCCTATGGTAGATTACAGACCTACAGTTACAACCCTGAACTATTAGGACCATCAACGATGAAATTGGAACAAATATGAGAACTTTGACTCCAGGGATACCTAGGCTATGAGAAATATGGAAGGACACAAACACAGTGGAGGCACAAATTGGTTTTGGGTTTTTATACTCTAAATACTGATGCTGAAATGACATATAAGCCATAAAAATTAATAATCTAAAACCATTGAACCATGTTATGTAAAATGGATAAAAGGAATGTACCTGATTAAAAAGGATTCTAGTTTTTAGGAATAAAACCCCATCATGTTTGAGAATTGACATGCCAGGTTTGTTTGGAAATACTCTCAGGGATCCAAATAATTTCCCATTAAAATATTAGCACTTTGTGAATGTATAAATGCAAATACAACTAACAAGTGTTTATAATATCACAGAGATTTCATCTTTCTACAGTAGCAGTCAATGACAATGACAATCTCAGTTGACTCATGCTGATTAAATCACCTAATAATTCACTCTGTCTGTGAAATAGTCAGTTGTTACAGTTAGTGCTCAAAAATAAAAACTGTTGTGCAAAGGGGGAGAAAAAAAACAAATGCCCAGAATTTTGGCTTTTCTGATGGCACTTTTTACAGATGACTGGGAAATGGACCAAGCTACCATTTATTAATTTTTCTCATTGTCATTATTTTGATTTTGAGTGAGTTATTAATCAACTCTCTCAGGGATTATTTATTTTTATTATGTGTTCCATATAGGTTACTACTTCTCTCTCAGGTGCTTTCTCTTGGGTAAATGAATTCCCGTCTCTAATGGTCTAGGCTAGGGTTCTTGAGACTGAAGAGCCAATCCTGTCTCTCCTAACAACTTTAATCACTCTAGAGCCTGAAGTATGTTTTTCCAAACAAATGAAATCACCATGGTCTAAAGCAATAACCTTCAAATGTTTTCAGTGTCACTTCAGAGCCGCATGTTCACACCGAGAGATCCGCTTATGGCTCATGAGCCGCAGTTTGTCAACCACTGCCCAAGGCTGTTCAAACACCCAGGGGACTAGAAGAAGCACATTAAACATCCAGAGATTCCAAGCATTGATCAGTTTATTATTCAAATAGAATTGTCTTTATTAATGTCATCATGCAATATTCATCGCTACATGAGTAGTTATGATATTGTATATCATTTATTAAATGTCATGCAATCAATCAGTGCAGTTTCTTTATGGATAAATGTCAATACTCATGCGTGGCTTCTAAACTCTGTGATAAAAATAATATGCAGAATATAACTGCTTTGGAAGGAAGTGTTATCTGTGGTTGATTTGATATGACTCTTCCACTGAAGACTGGGTGATAACATATTAATTTGGTGTTTGACTTCTTTTCTTGATGAACCTGGGTAGGAGAAGGTGAGGGAAGATGGTAATGGCTTATATATGATTCAGTTATGAATGATGATTACAAATTAATTGTGAGTAGATCGTTTGGAGCTCTCATTTAAGGATCGGTGGGTTTTCCTCTTCTATGGAATGCTATGAGCCATCTCAAGAGTAAGAAGCAGGGCATCTCATCCCCATGAACAAAACAGGAGTCAAGAGTCGAGTGTCTCCTGTGGCCCCCAGGATCCCTGGGATTTGAACTCCCTCAGTCCAGGGACAGAAAGCTGTGACAGCAGGGAGATATCAGAGGGGCCACCACAGAACTGAGAGCTAGAACAGTGGGATAAGAGCTGAGTACCTTTGGGCCCAGGCTCATGGAAGAATGCATTCCCTTTGGGCATTTATCAGCAACTCTGAAAAGGCATCATAATATTGCCTGAGCAGGGGAAAGGCCTAGTGGCTGCGAGGGTGAGTGGAAATGAGCCCTGGAGAGGCTTCCTTATGGACCTATCTTGAGCACTTAAAATGATTCTGAATTGTAGCCTGTTCATTTCCACAATAACACACAATGATGAATGTGGTCCATGAGCTCCGCATGACCATTGTCATGAATGAACAAACCCAGGGGATAGAGAGAGTGATGTGGATGGGAGTGACAGGGCAACCTGGTGGAATAGTTGTTTGCACGTTGAGCTGCTAAGGTCAGTTGGTCAAAACCACCAGTCACTTGACAGATGAAAGTTGAAGCTCTCTAGTCTCAGAAAACCACAGGACCAGTTCTCTGCCCTATGGGTTTTTTATTGTGGTTGTTGTTGTTGTTTTTCTGCACCCCTCCCCCCATCTTATGGGGTTTTCATGACTTCGGATGATTTAATGGCCATGCCTGTCATCTGGAGTTTGAGTGGAATGGGTGATCAATGGCAGAATTGGTAAGGAAGATTGGGAAATGAAAGCTGCTATAACCTCAGCCTCGTAAGTCTTGTCATTGGGCTGATTTTGCATTTGGTTCTCCTTCATCCTTTGTGAGATGTGAGGGGGTGAGATGGCACCTGCTCACCCTTTTCACACTCACAGTCAGAATAACACCAGGTTTCCATTCACAGCCAATTCGCTTTAGGGGAAGCCATAGCGGTGTCCAGATTGCTATGATTCGGACCATGTTTCTGGAGAGCTTCCAGAATAAGACAGGAAAGAGGGTTGGCTATCTACTTCCCAAAATCAGGCAATGAAAATCCTATGGATCACAAGGCAGACCATGGAAATGGCCAATGACCTTACAGCATATTGTCCCTTCCGCATGGGCCCACTTAGAATCTGGCTCTCTTGGAAGCACCTGGTAACGATAACTGAGAATACTGTTGGATAGTGATGACCTGTTTCCTACTTTCTCAGTATCACTGGGTTAGAAAGGCCACATGTAAGTGGGTAGCTTTTAGGCACTTCAATTTATTTTCTCACCATCTAGAAGACCAAACATCTCAGTCCAGGGCACCGGTTCTATCGGCTGGCTTGCTCTCTTTCTATTTACTTCAGGAACATCACTTTTCCCGCCTCTCAGTGTCCTTCTTGGAGTCCTTTGTAGACTAGCCTGCCCCGTAACCTTCAGACAGTGTGGATCTTCACTCTCTCTTTAGACTTCAGTGTCATATCTGCGCTTCCATATCTTAAAATCGACTGGAAATCAACATCCTCGTCTGAGGGGACCTCATTCATATAACAAAGAAAGCCCTAACTCTAAATGGAATTATATCCACAGGTGTGCTGTTGGGTGTCCATCTTCCCATTCTCACTCAGAAGGACGCTAGGTGAAAGAGTAGAACAGCTCCCTAGGTTTCCCTGAAGTACGCACAATTACAGAAATTCATTGTCACATCTTTTCTTCCCTGTACATGCTGGTAGGTTCTGTCTGCTTACTTTTGAATCAGAGGCCTGTCCTTTAACAAGTGCATGACCCGGGCTCCTTATCTGACCTTCTACGTGTTGTGTACATACATTTTAATTACTAACATTTGGGGTATGCATATGCTTCTAGAAAATTATAATATGCCAATAGCAATTGTAAGGCATCATGACTATTGTGATATCTAGTGGAATATGCGTTTTTAGCCAAAAAATTTCTGTTAACTTTTCTCTGTCCTCAGGCCAGTACACAAGTACCACCGGAAGCTGTAATTTTGAAAGTTCACAACACTGGACCACTGTGTGTGATCTTGCTCAAGACTCCAAGGATGATCTGGACTGGGCCATTGGCAAGACAATCCCTGCTGATGCATTGAATGCAGATTCGGATCATACACCAGGTAAGCTGAGTAGCAATATCCAGGTCAATGGATCCACTATGGAAATCACCTTGCATCATTTGAGAAAAAGCCAAGAGGGATTTTGTATGACCATATGGGTATACAATTCCAAAAATTGTATTGAAGGAGGGCTAGTGCTTTCTACCTTAACTCCTGAATCATTGAATAGGTCCAGGACTGACATTGCTATAATAAGGAAGGCCTGTGTGATATTTTAAGAAAGTTGTAGATTTCGTTTCCTAACATAAAGGTGTTCTTTAAAATCCCTACTTGGATCAGGATTTGGGGAGGTGGCAATTAGAGTACTGCAGATATTGAGAATTGGCAATAATAAGAGTTCTCCTGCTGCCATCTGGCCATTCAGCCAGTCAGTACTTTTATGCCAGTCACTCTGAAGTCTAGCAACAGAGCTATAAAAGGTGATAAAGTGAATGAGGATTTGCTAAATCTTAACAAATGTTGCGTCCTGCTGGTGTTTGAGATTAGTGAAATAATCAATGGTTTGACAGCTAATAGAGTCAGAGAGGAAGTAAGCTTGTAATCTTATTACTTTTGTCCAGAAATCTTGACTACTCATTACCAAACAAAGGCATTTTAATTTTTTTCTTACCTAAAGAGAAAAGCTATGGTATTTCTCAAAATAATTGAAGCTTAGGCAAATAAAAAGATTATACCAAGTTAAAAATAACTTTTTAGAAGAAAAGTATACAAGATGACTTAGTTTTCTTATGACTAGTAGAAAGAGAATATTAAATATATTACTTATATCTTCTAGAAAGATATGTCATATCACATCACAGTATGAAAATTCATTCTTATTTTGAAGTGTCCTCTAATTCTATACTGCATATGAGGAATAAGAAGCCATCATGCTTGAAAAGTAAAATGTTGATATTTCATGAAAATCATCTCAAACATCTAGAACATTAAGCAGAAACTAATAGAATTGGGTAGAGTTCAGGAAGTTGAAAGAGAGATTAATAGAATCCAGAATTTAATAACAAATTCATATAATTAAGCTCATTGTGGAAAAGATGTATAGTTTAATATGGGACTGACATATTTGTTTAGACACCATAAATTCCCAATTTTATATCATACACAAAAGTAAATCCCAGATAGATTAAATATTTAAATGTAACAAATGTAAGCAACAGAACTTTCCTAACAAGACTGAAAATCAAAGTAGCAATTTGGAAGTAGTTTCTAACTTCCCCAAATCCAGAAGCTACAAAAGAATTACTTCTCTGATTATGTGAGAATATAACTTTGTTGTAAATTTTTTATAATTAAAAATCAATAGAAATGCAATATGTTATAAGTTATGGTCCTTGCATAATTCAACGATTATCAAATTACTAGAAACAGTCCATTTATCAATATGCATAGATTTACATAATCATTCAGAATTATAGACGTTCAAAGTAAAGGAGGGGAAAATATCAAAAAACTTTGATATCAAGTTGCTTCCAATTCCCATCGACTTCAAAGGACAGCATTGCACAGTCCTGAAAGGTTTGAAAGATCACCACGTTATAGAAGATGACTGCCACCTCATTCCCCCATGGAACACCTTCTCAATTGGAGCTTTCTAGTGCTTTATCTACGGCGCCATCAGAATATAAAATAATATTCCAATTTACAACCCATCTGAAAGATGTAAATTAAAACAAAACAATAAAAGGACTGGTAAATATACTTGAGAGCCATCTCCAGTTAGATACAGTCTTTCATTGTGGCGGGGATGCTCCATTTTGAAAGTAGTTGGGTCACATAGAAGTGAAAGGACCAACACATAAGAATAAGTGATGTGGATATTTGTTTCAATATGGTTTGTCGTCTGAAAAACCATGTATCAGAGTAGGTTGTCTAGAGAAATCAAACCAATGACACTTCTATATGCATTAAATAGAGCTTTATTTCAAGAAGTCATTTATATCACAGAGACATCCCAGTCTGGTCCAACTTAAGTCAATGGGTCTGATAATAGCCAGAATTCTCTTCAGACTTGTGTGGATGCAAGCTGATGACCCAGGAAGGTGAAGGAAGAGTCAAGAATATCACAGGATGACGTAGAGTTGGGAGGGTATAATAGTAATGGAAATGTGGCATGGTGCCAACAGCTCTCAGGGTTGAACTGTCCACATAGGGCCACCCATGCAGTCTGGCAGAGATCCCAGCAAGCAGGCAGGCAAGGGGGCAGATAGAGAGGAAGTGTAATTTGTCGAATCTCTGCATGCAGTGCAATGAAGCCATGAAATGGAGTGAGGTTACTGTATGAGTTGTAATAGAACTCAATGGCACATAAGCCTATACATAAATATGTTATAAAAGATTATATGAAAAAAGATCACAAGCACATAAGTAAATATTAAAAAATATTCCATTATTAATAGAGATTGTATGGATAAGTGGCAGGGTTAGAATCTGAGAGTAGGTCAATATACTTGAGAGAAAAAAAAAAGAAGTAAAGTCACGAAACACATTAAAAGACAACCAATCATATTATATATTATCTTTGATATATACATATATAGTTTTAGTTTTAGTTTCTGCCATATCTTACACCATCCAATTTGTCCTTTCATCTGCAATTCTGTTATTCATTCACTAGAGTGGGGTTATATAGTCATCAAGGCTATCAACTCCCCCTTCCACCCCTTCCCCACCTCTTACTGTGCCCTCAGGGAATCATTACTCCAGTTACTGTTTCAGAGGGCTTATCCATCTTGACTTTCCTGTATCTAATGCTCTTAATTTTACCAAGGAGCATATGGAGGTCTAAGGTCTAACAAGATTAATGAGGCAAAATGAAAGCCATAATAAAAAGGGGAGGAAAATTTTTAAAGAGGATTGTTATGTGTTTCATCAATGATATGCCACACCTTGGGTTTATCCTTCTTTCTGCCTGGCCCTTCTGTGAGGACTGCCAATTATCTTACAGGTGGGTCTCCCTTTTGTCCATGCACTTTCATGTTAATTTGATTGTTTATTTTTGAATTGCTAATGCCTATTCCCATCAACACCTCATGATTAAAACAGCTGGCCTGATTTTTCCTTGTGGGCTTTGTTGCTTGCGTGGGAGATGTCTGTCTGTTTAACGTCAAGCTTTTAAGACACCCAGGTGCTATATATTTTATTAGCCAGGCATCATCAGCTTTGTTCTCCACATTTGCTTATGCACCCATTTGTCATCAGTGAACGTGTTCAGAAGGTGAGTATCATACAGTGCCACATTATTAAAATGAACTGTTCTTCTACAGAGGAACGGTTTAAGTAGAAACCCAAAGTCCTTCTGCTTCCTTGGTAGCGATTGTACAATTATGTTTGATCTAATTGAATTATGGGCTGTCATACTAATTGTAAGCATTCTCCATAGAATGATAAAAAACTAGATACATAATATTAGATAAATGAATAAAGGGAAAAAACAACAAAATATCACCCCACCAAAAAAGGAATTGGCAGCATACCTGTGCTTTTGTAGAGTTTTTTAGCTTTTTCACCTGAAATGTTTGAGCTACTGCTTCTCATTATGATGATAACATTTACTTTTGCTCAATTTTAAAATTATTCTTTACAATTTTCCTCATTCTAAAACTTTGAAATTATAAAGAAACAGGCAAAATAACCATGCATAGTCTCAGCATTGCAATAAACTTTGTGTTTGTGCATACTGCTGTCCTATAATAAGTAAACAATTTCTAATAAGAATAGGCTTCTGCTTGATATAAAATGTAGTGTGAAAACATATATCCATTGTGAATATTTTTACATAATAGTCTTAGCCACAATAATGTATTCTATTTCATAATTTTATTCTAACTCATGAGAGTAACCAGTGCTGAACTAGATTTAATTTCTAACAGTATCATTTATAACAAACAGCACAGCGAATAAACCCTTAGGTGTATCTTTTTTGAAACACTTTTATGGTAATTCCTTAGAATAAATGCATACTTTCTTCCATTAGAACTTATGGGAAATTAGCCAGTTTGTATCATCACAACTGTATGTCTACATAGGAAATATCAGGCTATTTAAATGTGCTGACACTTAAAGCAAGTTTTTCTGACTCTCAGACAGTGTTTGGAAACCACTAGAGCAGTTATGTTGGTGCAATATTACTAATAGCTCAAAGACTATTATAGCCTCAGTATAGGGAACAACATTAACTATGGGAATGAGTCCTTCAGTTGTTCAAAAAGAGAAATAAGAGTAATTGCTACCTTTTAATGGAATAATTAAGGACTATTAATGGGACACTAATCCTCCCTTCTGAACTTTTTTATCTCGTGTAATTTCATTAAAGACAACATGAAAAGTTTTGCATCTGGTTATTTGTGCAATGTTTTCTACAAGTAAAGATGTCTATTACTCACAAAATATAAACTTACTGGCAGAATGTTTCTTATCATCCATGCTAATCACTGCATGAGAGTATTTCTTTTTACAGATTTCTGTCTCCAAAGCGGCCTGATTATATCATCCCTGTTCTACTAATATGCCTCAGTGAACTTGTTTTGACATCTCTGAGACAATGGCCTGCGAAGTAAATTGTAAGGACATTAATTAATTTTGACCCCCTGGGGAAAAACAGGAGTCTTTCTGTGCAGGCCAACAGATTAAAAGAGACTACACTGTATCTCTAAGCATCACAACATCACTGTTAATTAAAGAAGTATTTATGGGCTTTTTAATTTATTGCTACCAAGATTAAGAATTTGGTACTTGAGGAAGACAGTTCATCACAGGTCTGTTTCAGAGGCGTTGAGGCGCCTTTGTGAAAGTTGTACAGAAAAACTAGGATATTAACCAGCCCTCTCATAATGCCCACAGTATTTACATTTAATACATAAAGAATTTAGCAATGAGAGTGGCTTTTGAATGACCTGAATCATCTAAGGAACGAGACACCCGGTGCTGACTTTTTTGTGGGCCATGCCTTTCTTCTTTTAGATGGCATACTTGACCATCTCTACAGTTAGATTATAAATTCTGATGAGAAAGGAGTCACATACTCTATTAATTTTATCTTCCCTCCAGCATTGAAAATAAGTGTGACTAACACTTAAAGAACACTTGGGGGAGTCTCATGCTGCTGAGATCTATTCACCCCTCTGTTTATTAGTAACAAAGTATCGATTATTTAATGCAGCAAGAAATTTCTTCATCCCTACAAAGCATCCCACATGTTGCTAGGAGTGGAGGGCTGGAATTAGACATTTATACAATGACTGTGGAGTAGAATAATCTGCTTCATTTATTTTCTATAGCATAATTGCACATTTACTACTAGATTTAAAATACAACAGCAAATAATCTTAGCAATATAAACAATCTAAAGTATGTTATAATAGTTTGAAGTATACAGTGTTGAACAGATAGGACATATTGGATACTTGGTTGGCAGGTCCCCAAAGTTTAGGACATGACAGCTGTGCTTCTATTTAGGAATACAGGGAAGGTATTATAATTTCTGAATTAGAGATCAGGACCATAGGAAACTTAAGTATTCCCCTAATCTTGTATAATGTATAATAAACCTGAATTAAAATCCTGTTATGGAACAGTGTCTAAACTTTTTCTACAATATTATGGCATGCTAATCCTATGCAGAGACACCAAATGCTTGAATCTCCTTGAACTATATACTGGGGGCCACTTAGCCTCTTTTTCAAGGGCTCATTGGTGGGTTACTCATCAGAGTCTGGCTTTCCATGCAGGAGGTGTGGTTTCAATATAGCACCACCTTTCTATCCGTGGAGGCTTGTATGTTGCTGAGACATTGAACAGAGTACCACTGGAGCATGTTTTAATCCATGTTGCGTGAGATAAAGAACTACTCAAGTACAGCAAATAATGACCAGTTCTCTTTCATCTTAGACTTATAGCCCCCTCTCCCCCTGGTTTCTGATAAAGGAAGTAATGAAAGAACTCCATGCTCATTGCTTTAAGAAGGATCAAAAAAGGGCAGTGATATGGAGTTAAATGTGTACAATTTTGACATAGCTTACATGTGTATCACTTAGATTTATTTCAGTCTTTTTCATATTCTCCCTCTCACACACAGATACACTCACACAAGCACACAGAAATAGATAACAGTATTAGAGCACATTATTAAAAGGTACAATGAATAGGCCAGATATAGTTTTTCAATGAGTTTATGGGGGGCTCTTAAAACTCTTATAACATTCAACACATCATTTGTATCAAGCATATTTGTACACATGTTGCCATATTCATTTCCAAATATTTTCTACTTGAGTCCTTGGCATATGCTCCTCTTTCCCCCTCCTTTTTTTATAAATCACATTATTGGGGCTCATAAAACTCCCATCATGATCTATACATACATCAATTGTATGCAGGTTACATTTGCACACTTGAAGAAGAAGAAAAACCTATGAAATTATGAAAATATTAAAAGCTGAAGAAATAAAAATCCAATGCAGTTCACTATTCTTTCCAGGAACACCAAATATATATTTTATGATTCATGTCAAAGCAATAGCAAGACATATTGAAAATGATACCTTAGAATAGCAGAGCAATAGTCCTCAGAATACCCAGAACCACTGGAAACTTGCCTCTCGTATTTCCCAATAATGAACAGTGCTTCCAAAACTAACTTCTCATGGAAGACACTTTTCTCTCAAGATGAAATCAGGAAACTGCTATCTGAAGAAATTTGGACATCTTCCTGGGAAGGGATTATAATGAGAATATTACAGCCTGAAGAGACAAAATTAATGTTTGAGCTTATACTGGATTGGCAAAATAATATCAGAGAAAAACAGAAAGATAACTTCACTGGGGACGAAATACTAAGGCATTTTAGTTGGCATGCCTACCTACTGCTTGGCCACACACCACATAAAATTGTTCAACATTTTGCTGCATGTTAGAATCCTTGGTAGCATTTAAAAATGACTGATGTTACTATATTAGATATCATTAAATTTAAAAATACTATATGACAAAAATAATAATTTATAAATGATCAAGGATTCATGGGGGTGGGGGGACAAGGAGGGAGGGGAAAATGAGGAGTTGATACCAAGGGCTTTAGTAGACAGAAAGTGTTTTGAGAATGATGATGGCAACAAATGTACAAATGTACTTTGCATGCAATGGATGGATTGTGATAAGAGTTGTGTGAGCCCCCAATGAAAAGATTTTTAAAAATACGAAGATCTAGACCTCACCAAGATTTGGATTTAATAAGTGTCTGGTGTGGCCTGGAGTCCCTGCTGAGTGCAAAGATTTCACATGCTTAATGTGGATTATACCCATCCAGAAAGATTGTGGGAGATGGTGTGGTCGTCAAGCTGCCACGGAAACCCTTAGAGAGTGTAGTTATCAGAAATGCATGACATTCCCAGGAGTCAGGCATAACTGGACAGCAGCAAGTGTAGTGTGGGGGTTGTTCTGAGACTAGTTCAGCCATCAAGATTACTCAGAACTCCCTCAGACTGTGGAGTGTGAGGTTCAGGTTAAAGCTATTGCCACATATACAGACTTCCGGTTCAATCTCTCATTCTAAAAGAAGCCTTGAGAATACATTTGGTAAAGCAGGAGTGGATGTTAGGTTCTGCTACATATACCAGTTTAATTAAAAATCCATACGTTTATAATGATTTAAAATATCATCGGTCATTCTTGGAGGTCTCCCACTTCTCATATAAAAATTAAGCACAAAGCTACAGTAATTTAGACAGTCTGGTTCTGCCATAAGGATAGAACAATAGGATGAAATTGAAGGGTTATAAATAAACTCTTAAAATTTATGGTCAATTGAGTTTTGACAGAGAGCCCAAGGAAATTCAATGGTGAAAAAAGCCATAGATATATATGTTGGGCTGGCACATTATCTGATCAAACAAGCTATATATATATATATATATATATGACTTTTTAAAAAACCATATGTATATTTAGCTACACATGGTTATGTATTGTTATATATGTGGTTATATATAAATTTATATAATATATATAGTTTGTTCCATCCAATAGTGTGCCAAGTCAACAGGAAAAAGAATGGAAGGAGACCAGACAGGAGTTGGTTAAACTCATTAAGGATACTACTCATCTATGTTGGAGCCCATTGTTAGGGCCACTGTGTCACTTCTCTCTTCTGCTCCTTCTTCCCTTTAGCAAGCATATCTTTTGCTAGACACTGGTCTGCCCTGACCACATATCTGAAGTACATGAGATGAAGTTGTGTCATCCTTGCCTCTAAGAAATATTCTGGCTTTACAATCTCTAAGAGAAATCTATCCATTCTGTTTCTCTTCAATCTTCCTTCTTTCTAGCTTTCGCATACCTGTGAAGCAACTGAAAAAAACAGGGTCTTGGTCAGGCACACTGTAGTCCTCAAAGTAAGTCCTCTTTGCTTTTAAATGTTTAAGAGAATTTCAAGCCACCAGAATTTCAAGCCAGCATGGTCACCCATGGTGATAAAGTTTCAGTGCTACCTTCCGCCTAAAATTAAACTACCCACTTCTAGGGATTAACCATTGAGAACTTTATAATTAGGAGCAAAATAGGATGCAGTACATTGCCAGAAGATGAGTCCCATAGCTAGTAAGGTACTCAAACTATTACTGGGTAGGAATTGCTTCTTCAAAGTAGAGTTGACCTTAACAATGTGAATGGACCCTTCGCAGTCTTCATTTGCTGATTGGGCATGACTCAACAGGAGAAGAAATCACTGCAAGCATCCCTTAACAATTAGAAAACGGATGAACAAAATATGAATCTTTGAGGATTGCAAATCATTACCAATGAAAAGAAAAGCATCAAGATTGATCCTAGTGCTAGACATTAATAACTTGAAATGCACTTATCTCAGCCTTAACAGACTAGATGCTCATAGTCTACTGCATCAGGAATGACAAAGGCAAATAATTAATAAATGTATAAAAATATACTCAACATTAGTATTAGACAAATGTAAGGTAAAGTACACTGAGAACATTCTTCACACTCACCAAAAATACCATAGTCAAGACGTAAAACAATAGCACGTGTTGATTAGAAGGTGGAGAATGTGTTTGCGCTCACGTATTGTTGTTGTGATTGTAAAATGATGCAACCATTTGGGAAGATAGTCTGCCAATTCCTCTAAATGTAAGAGTTCCATATGATTAAGTCATTCCACTTAACCAACCTATATGTTGATCATATAATATGAGAAACTGGACTATATGAAGAACACTGCAGTGGATTAGAGGAAGATGGACGCAACACAGATTAATAGAAAATGAGTTTATATGAAAACTTATATGTAAATTCTCATAGCAATATTGATCAAAAGAGCCAACAAATTAAGATATATATATATATATATATATATATATATATCATAACTGATTGATAAATGCAAAAGACCAAAACACAAAAATAGTTTACTAAGTAAAAGTACTCAATCACAGAAGCTCCTTGTAATGTGTGATACAGTTCATTTGAAATATCCTTCAGAAGGATATGCAGACTCATAAAGTAGAGCAGTAGTTACCTAGATCTTTTCATGAAGTGATTGGGTAAATGAGAAGCGGAAATGGAATACTAATGGGAACATTAGACCTCACCAGGGAGTGACATATTCTGAAATTAGTTTATGGTGATTATTGCTCAGCCACAATTTAGAGATTCACAGATAATTAATGAGGAAGGGGTATTAAAATGAGAACTTTACATTTTTGACTACCTGAATAAGCTAAAGTTTCTACATAATTATCAAGTGTTGCTGCAATGCATTAGTTAAAAGCTGAATTATAATGTAATAACCAGGGTGATAACACCAAAAGCCAATGATCAGAAATAACAAGCCACCCTGGGCCTGTTGGTGAGGAAACATACATTAGTATCCATAACAGATAAGTACTTCTTAAAAGATAATTAGGTCTGAAATTGATTAAGATATTAGGACAGAACTTGGAAGTAGGCATTTGATAACATTTTAAGGATACAAATAAAGTAATACAGAATTGAGGGTCACTACAGGAACCATTTTTCTTCAATAATTAAGCTGCATAGAGGCAAGAAGACAATTTATGCATTAGGAGATAGTTAAAGAAATAGAGTTGTATCTTATGTGATGTGTATGTTGAGCTATAATCCAAGCAAATAATTCAAGAAGATCGATCATAGGAAGAATGCAGCAGCAGAATTAAAGATGATGCAGAATTAGGGATGGTGAAGAGGCTGAATTAGAGATCAGACAGATAACACTTCTTGGCTTGCTGAAAAAGGAAGGAGCTTAAAGAACTTACTGAGGAAGAGAAGCAGTCACAGCCTTCCACAGGGATTGCAGCTCAGCACAGGGAACACAAAATCCTCAATTGTGAATCTGTAAGCCACAGATGATAATAATACTTAATGATAAACGGAGAAAATACTGAAATTAATGATTTCATTTACTTGGATTCAAAATTAGCATCCCTGTAAGCAGCAGTCAAGTCATCAAATGACAGATATCATTGAGGGAAATCTGCTGCAGAAGAAGTCTTAAACATGTCACAAAGCAAAGATGTCACTTACTTTATGGACTCTCATCTTTGAATTGATACTTCTGTCACACATTCTGGGCTATGGCAACTGTGTCACCTGCCTAAGCTAAATCACTCTTCATTGATGTAGGATTGATAGCCATAAAGACATATGAAATGGTAACTCTGGAGCTTCCAATGTCAGAGGCTTTTCCTTGGCTCTTCTGTTGGCATTCAAGTACTGCTAGGCACAGCAAAATGCATTGCTGATTTGTTTCTGGTTTTATTGTGATGGAGTCAAATTAATTTATGTCGTTCTCTTAAGGATAGTTGGTGTAACTCTCACCAAATGACTGAATGCGTACATGCAAATAAGGTGGCGAATGCTCCATCCCGGGGAGTTATTCTCCTTTCTACTGTGTGTAATATGGAAATATCCATTTTTTTTGTCTCCAGATATAATAAGATACCATTGTAGCTTATTTATGTTTCCTCTATCATCTAAGGATCTTTCATTATGCTTGCTGTACCACACAGTATCAGTCACCTAAAGTTATTTGATCACAATAACTTCCAAGAAGTACATTATCATCCCCATTTTATGGACCATAGATATGAGACACAGTGTGACATCATCATTTTTCCCAATCCACCATGTTTATCATTATCAGAGTTCACATTCCGATCTAAGCCTAAACCCAGAGCATACATTCCAAACACTGTATTGAGAGATTTTACTTTTATATTACCCTATGTATGTTTTCTATTTTTCTCACTATATGGTCTATCTTTCAAACACCCAAATACAAATATAGTGCCCTATGTAGGTTTCTAATCAATAGCTTGTGGTAAATGACACTAAGTGCTTGAATTATCTTTTTATCTCATCCTTAAATTCCTCAGGAGAGTATATTAATCTGCAGTATGTCCTAAACTCATGGACTGTGTCATTTAATCTTACCAAAGCCCCAGGAGAAAGAATTACATACTATTCTTACTTCTAGTTATTTTTTTCTACGCTAGCAATAGTTTACCCAGGGCCGTATCTTTAATTTGTGATAGAGCCAAGATTTCAGAAGAAACTTACAGCTTTAGTGATGACAGACTTAACCACTGGACAATACTTCCAACAGTTACTACCCATTGCCTACTCATTTTCGTAATGTGTTCATACCTCTTTCAGTTTCATTAGCAAGGAAAATGTATTCCGTGATTGCTTGCTTCTCAACGATTTCAGAGGAAATAAATCTGAATTTACACAAAGCCAAAGCTCTTTTATTACAGTTATTATTTGATATTTACCTAAGGAAAGATTTTTAACTTATCTTATTCGTTTTCTTTTTTCTGCATGACTAGAAAATAGATTTCTTTTTCTCTCAATTTAGTATGTGAGATATAGTTGCAGAAATGCTGTGAACCTCCAGGAACCCTTGTGGGTTAGTGGGTAGACATTGGACTGGAATCCTCAGGACCAGCAGTTCAAGACCACCAGCAGCTCCGTGAGAGAAAGGCTGCTCTTTCTAATTCCATAAACAGTTATAGTCAGAAACCCACAGTGGGTTGAAAGAGGTCAACAATGACTTATTGGCAGTGAGCTTAGTTTCTTTGATACTTGCAAAGGTTTTCTGATGGGAACATGATATATGAAGGGTTCCTTAGGGGGGTTTGAGCAGAAAGAAAGATCTAGAGATTCAAAATTCTCTGTATCTAGCCTTGCCAAATGTGTCAGCTACTTGCATTTCTATATCAAGTTTCTTTCATGGAGATAGACTGAGTGCTCAGTAGGAAGAGCCTTCAAAAGAAAATGAGCCTGAATTGGCAAGTCACAAGTTGCCAATTTATATCAAATCCATGTCTATTGAGAAGGAAAAAATAGAGTACCAAATTGACTAAATCCAATCCACATCTATTGCCATCAGATTGATTCCAACTCAGAGCAACTGAATAGGACCCAGTGGAAATGCCGTGTGGAGTCTTCAAGGTTGTCAGTCTTTACAGACCCCAAGAAGCTTGAGTGCTGAGTTACAGCACAAGCATCAAGTCAATTCTGACTCAGCAAGTCTGTAGAGCAGCAGTACTCAACCTGTGGGTCACGACCCCTTTGGGGACCGAACGGCCTTTTCACAGGGGTCATCTGATTCTAATAGTAGCAAAATGACAGTGATGAACTAGCAACTAAAATTATGTTATGGTTGGAGGACCATCACAACATGAAGAACTCTATTAAAGGGTTATGGCAATAGGATCATTGAAAACCACTACTACAGAGAGAGTAGATTTATCCTATATTGTTTCCAAGATTATAAATCTTTCCTTAACGTACTGGTGTGGAAGGAACTGGGCATCAGGCATCAAAGAACACACATCATATCATTGTGTGCCCACCCTCCAGATACTATCTGAAGACAAATGAGTGCAGAGGCAAACATGGTGGAGAAAGCCCAGCTACCTAATGATAAAGTATCTGGGGTCGTATAGCCTTGAGGGTAGACAAGAGGGCATCTAATGCAGAGGCAACAAAGTCTACATGGAAGGTGCACACCAGCCTCTGTGATCAGGGGTCGTTGAAGGGAGCAAATAGCAAGCATCAAGGAATAAGAATCACATCACTACAAATGAGGAGGAATGTAGGGTGGGGACCCAAGGTGCATTTGTGGACAATTGGACATCCCCTTACACAAGAATTGTGGGGAGGAGACTGGGCAGTCAGGTTGCAGATAAGTAATGATGAAACATACAACTTTCCTCTAGCTTTTAAAAGCTTCCTCCCCCCGACTCTCATGATCCTGATTCTACCTTGCAAACTCAGCTAGACTGAAAGACTGTACACTAGTACAGGTGAGAACTGAAAATACAGGGAATCCAGGACAGATGATCCCTTCAGGACCAGTAGTGAAAGTGGTGATACCCAATGGGTGGAAGGAAGGTAGGGTAGAGAGGAGGAGTCAGTTGCAGGGATCTACACATAACCTATCTGGAGGAGTGGGTGAGGGGAGAAAACAGGCAGTGTACGATATGACAAAATAATAAGTTATAAATTATCAAGGGTTAGTAAGGGAGAGGGATGGGGAGGGACGGAAAAAGATGAAGAGCTGATGTCAAAGGCTCAAGTAGAAAAGTAAATATCTAGAGAATGATGATGGAAGCAGGCATGCGAAGGTGCTTGGCACAATGTATGTATATATGGATTGTAATAAGCAATGTATAGCCCCCCAATAAAATGATTGTTTTAAAAAAGCACAAAAGTAGGTCTCCGTAAATGACACTGGGTTGCTAACTGTGGGAGTTGACCGGATGAAACCTAAAAACCATATAAAATAACATTAGGAGTCCAGCTGAGTCACTGGTTCAGTAGTCTACTGCTAACGGAAATGTCAGCATTTCAAATCCTGTAGGCACTCCATGGGAGAAAGATGTAGCAGTCCCTTCCATGAGTCTTCAAAAGTCTATATAAGGATCAGTTCTACTCTCTCCTTTATGGCTCCTGGACTATTATTTAGCAGTAAAGCAAGGCATTTCTTTTTTTTTTTATTTTATTTTAGGCATCACTGCCCTTTGGTGGTGGGAGTAAGAGACCCAGCCTTTGCTCCTGTGAGCTGGAATTGAACCTCCATCCCAGTGGGCCACAGTCCCGCGCACAACCACTATGCCACCGGGGCTCAGCCAAGGCATTTTTTCATTAAAACGTTTTGCTTATTCTGTTTTAGGGACTAATTTTTATAGAGAATAAAAAATAAACTCCTGGAAAAAGTTAGCCACTGAAAATACCAAATCTAATTATTTTTTTAACCATTTTGTTGGGGGCTCATACAACTCCCATCGCAATCCGTGCGTCCATCTATTGTATGCAAAGCACATTTGTACACTTGTTGCCATCATCCTTCTAAGAAGATTTTCTTTCCACAGTCCACCAAAAAGCAGAGACTAACCAAAAGCCAACTGACAACAGACGTTCTAGAAAACACCACGAGAACATTCCATTTCACTTTAGAGACACTAAAATGGAGCTTCCATCTTGACAACTCTGAGAAAACTGTTGTTATCTTTCTGAACACGTTAACATTTCATAGACTTTAAAAATCACAGCCTCGAATAGCCAGCTTCTTGGAAATTGGGGAGGGAAAATGAAAATACCAAAAGGGGTTGAGAACATTTCAACTGATAGTCATTAGGCACCCTTGCATTTTAGAACGTGGGACAGACAGGAATTATAGGGGATTTAGAGCCAAGCTAAGTCTCTCACTCTGAAGAAAGGAGAATTTGTTATTTTGCAAGAGAGGCAATATTGAGTGACATTTTAAAAAACCATTAGACAGCTTTATTTTATGAGCAGGGGGAGGAAAAAGGCCTGCAATTGCCTCCACTGCAGAGAAGGCAGTGAATTAAGTAAGGTCCCTTGAAGTGGGAAATTGTCATCCATGATTTGAATGCAGTGGCTGCAAGGACAATTCTACCTGGAGTACTGAATCTGTAAAATAAATAACGTTCCGTTTAAAATATTAACTGTCCTTTGTGAAAAAGAAATGTCACACATGTTACCTTATAAAAGGGGAAAAATCAATGAAGTGTTAAAAAAAAACCCTCAAGATGATTGTTAATCATCTCTAAAGTAGAGTCCCGCTTTTCTGCTCAGACTGACATGAAGAAGAATGTTTGCAGAGCATAACCAGGTGGTCTGAATGTGCCGTCATAAGAAACCTCTACCTAGTGCCTGGTTCTAACTAATTAAAATTCAAAATATAAAATGTGTCCCCTAAAAATCTTAGGAATTTGTCATGATAATTTAAAAATAAAATATTAGGGCAGCCAGTGTAGTGGCAAAATTCAGTGTCAAAGAATGGGGGAAGATAAAAATCAGATATATCCAATGAGGACTATATTTGGTAGAACTTAATTAAAGTGAAATATACATTGCAAACTTAACTAAATGAAGTTAGACCTAAAATATTACCTAAGTTACATTCTAAATGCTGAATGTGACATTTTAAAATGGTCTAAAATATGAAGAAAGAGAAAAATCCTGCTTTCTGAAATATGATGCATGAACAATATTGATTACTCCATAAAGTCACATATAATAAGGAGACTAGTTTGATGTCCACTTTGTACCATTGAATTATCAACATTATTTTAGTTGAGCATTTTAAGCTGTATTATTTGACTAGCACATTTCAAATTTTGTTTAAGAAATTATATTGACCTCAAGATCAATATACAAAGTTTATGCCTGACATATTTAGGTAGATCTAAATGAAGTATAATTGTGTTTGTAAATGTTTGCAAGAGGGTCTGGCCTGAACATGCTAGGAAAAAAAATGAGGCTTATGAGAGTATAGTTCAATATTTAAGTTTAATAGTTAAAGATAGATGATGCATTCTATGCTTCCTGGATAACTGATATATTTTGTATTAAACATTTCAAGGGGCTAAACAACCTTCAGCTTTATGATTCACACACACAAACAAAATACCCCCAAAATGTGGCATTACAACAGGCCTGCTTGTCTTACAAATTCAATTAAGATATTCCTGAGTTCCAGAATCTCCAAAGACCAAATATACAATGGTGGGATTAAATTCCCAGGCATAATTTTGCATTCTTAAATTTTAAAAATGAATTAAATTTCACATTTACATACATTAACACCTCCATAAGTAATCAATTTCTGGATTTTTTTATTAGTCTGTAATATCCTATAAGACTAAAATGGATGTGCAAATTATAAGTGGCCTGGTAGGGTATACATTAAAAGCCCAGCCCAGAGTCCCTTATCTAATAATTGAGATTGTTCTTATTGATCTTATAACTGGTATAACTTTGTTTACCTTGAACCCAAATGCCTATACTATAATTTCAATAGTGTATTATCTATCTCTATCTCTATCTCTATCTATATATAGAGAGAATGATTCATAGTATCGATTTGACATACAAACATTAGATTGTACTACATTTCTTTGAGTGCTGTCATAGTTTTGCTAAGTTAGTTTTCAGCAGTTAATATTTTAAAAGTAAGTACTGAGGAAGATAAATATGAAATAGAAAATGATGTTGCTGATTGTTCAATCTGATTTTAATATTTGGGAATGCAAACAATGGAAGGTAGTGGGAACTATTTAATAATGAATGCACAGTTGTCTTTCTTCAGAATTTATTTAGTTTTTGCAAATAACTATGACATTGTTAAAATAGCAACACCTATAGGTTGGTAAGCAAATAAAAGAAAGATATTTTTTGAAAAACCTGTTAGTGCTATGAAAAATATTCCAAGATACCAAGTATGCAGTACATCTGGATAAGTTTGGGAGCTGACATAATAAAGATACTGGAACACTTTGTTAGACTTGACTTCAGTTATTATACAAACTTAAAACATGCTTTTAAAAAATAAATGTCATAGCACTACAAACATTCAAGAGGAATGATTGAGCAAATGAAGCTTTAATAGATGTACACTGCTAGAGGAATGCATTTACTGAAAAAGCATTCTTTTTAAATAAGAATCTCTAATTTGTAAAGTAGATTAAGTTAGTGCCAATGAACACAATTACCACTTTCTCTACTGATCAAAACACCTAACTGTTCTCATCAGGCTAGCAATAAAATAAGTAAAAAGTGATGCTTAAGTCTTAGTAAAAACTCATTTGCTTTAAAAAAAAAAAAAGACAACTTTGTTTGCTTTTCAACTGAATTGATACCTACGGCTTACCTAGTGGCATGGCTATTTTCCAAAGACCAGGCCAACATGTGAAAAATAAGTGTAATGGAAAAATGGAAAATACCCACAGAAAATCACACCCCGTAGGTTGACCACATCATCCCATAACCGCCAAACCACCATGAATGGTGGCCCAGCCAATGGACACAGCCAGTTATTCTTCCCTTACCCTTTGATATTCATTCGTGCCCTTTGATATTTACATGTTATTAATGAGAAAAATATGGGTAACCCAGGCTTCTGAAGAAGCCCTGTTCCTGTATTTTAAAGAGTTCATAGATCTGTTAGAACGGTTGGATACAGTTCTGATTTAGCTTCACGTTCATATAAGGGATGCTTGAAATCTTGTCAGTGGTGTACAGCCTACATGGGCAGCCATTGATGGCGATTCTGTTGGAGGACAGGTTGCAAATTCCATGATCGCATTGATTGCAGTCTTCCACAGTGAGGAGAAAGGCACAGAACCTGAAAGGGGCATTTCAGAGAAGTTGGCACTTGCTCAGAAGCCTCTCCAGAGTCTTGCCAAGAAAAATCATGCCATCTGCCAGGCTCCTGAAAGAGCCCGCGACATCTCCGCCAAGACTTTCTTTCCAGGGCTTTGACTCAGGATTTCACCTTTCTGGTTACTATGACAAATCACTCAGACTGAAGGGAAAATCTGCTTCCCACCATGGAGAACCTGTTTGAAGCCATAGAAGGGAAAGTAGAAGTTGTGGACATGTGTAAACCAGGAACTCCCTGTAGTTGTAAAGAGTTTTCTACTTTTATCATGAAGGTAAAATATCACATAAGGAGATAGTGAATAAGTGAGGAGTAGGTATATATACAACAGCTGTGTTTGTGCAGGTAAAGAAACAAATTCAGAAACACACACATGTTTATAAGGAAGAGGTTTATATACAAGAGGAATGGAACATTGAGAAAGCATCCCCAGTCCAGGTCAAGTCCATAAGTCTGATATTAACTCATATGTCTGATACCAGTCTATAAGGTCTTCCTCAGACTCAGGAAGCACATGCAACAACGCAAGGGCAATCACAGGCTAGTGGGTGCAGAGTCTTGTGTATCCAGTGGTGGTAGAAGCATCTCAGCACTGGCAGGAGCCTCTCTGGGGCTTCTCAAGCATCTCAGCACTGGCAGGAGTCTCTATGTGGCTTTTCCAGCTTCAGAGGTCTGGTTCCATCAGGGTAAGTCTATGTGGTTCTCCTCTGGGATGTCTCACTAGAGAACCCACTTTGTGTCTTGCCAAATGTAATGTCTCTTAAGAACTCCGCCATAAGTCTCTCATACCAATGGGGAAAATATCACGAGATTTCACAGAATTCTAAGGAGAAAGCCATGCCCACACAGAGGTATCATTGACTATCTCCATATGGACAGACTATGCTCCACCCTTACACTCCAGTCATGAAATTGACATGGGTATCTGACTGCCACAATAACCTTAGTGGCATAGTAGTTACTCGTTGGGCTCTCAACACATGGTCAACAGATTGAAACCGCCAGCAGTTATGCAGGATAAAGTCTGGGCTTTCTATTCTTGTAAACTGTTAAAATCTTAGAAATGCACAGGGGATCACTATGAGTCAGCATTAAGTCACTGGCCATGAAAATGGTTTAAGGAGACTTTTCTTTTCATATAGCAAGCTCCTTGGAAACCCACAGAGGCAGTGCTACCTGTCCTACACTATGTCATTATGAGTAAAAATTGACTCTACGGCAGTGAGGAAGAGGGATATATAATTTCAGAACATGTACATGTATTGGTTAACACTAAGCCATTGGGCTGAGTCCTGGTGGTGTAGTGGTTGTGTGCAGAACTGCGGCCCACTGGCTTAGCAGTTGAAATCCAGCAGGAGCTCTCCAGGAGCAAGGCTGGGCCTCCCACTCCCAACAGAGGGCAGTGATGCCCCCCCACCCCAAATAAGAACTAAGCTGTAAGATATAAAGTCATTTTTATGCAAACATAGCATTAAACTCAATTTAATTTAAGGGTATTTCACTATATAAGCAATGACTATATTTCATACTTTAATTTTTAAATATATAAGGGAAATTATTATTATTGCAACTTATTAGTTATACTATATTTTACTACTTTATATTTTACTATATTATATAATAAATATATATTTATACTGAGGAATATTTTAAAGATAAATGGAAAGTCTCTCACAGAGACTTTCTCTTCTCACAGAAGAGAAACATGGAAGGGATGCTCAATCAAGAGTGCAGTACAGAACTGATGAAACATTTAACTATCTTCTAGTTCTTTCCATTCCAACTATTATGGTCTTAGTTTTACCTCATTAATCTTGTTGAATCTGTGTATGTTCATTTCTATAATTAAGAACATTTGAAGCATGAGATCTAAGATAGATAAGCCCCTTAGAAATAGTAATGGGAGTGACACAGAAAGGGGAGAGGGTGGAAGAACAGGAAACCAAGAGTAATGATAACTGCATAATGCTGCTCAGGGGAATGGATAACAGAAATGTAGGTTGACAGATACATTAAATGGTGTCAGAGAAGGCAAATATATGTAATGTAACACTCAGGGTTCCAGGAGGTAGGGTAAGCTAGGAAAGGGATGAAAGGAAGCTGATACCAGAGTTCAAGAAGAAAGAAAAGGTTTGGAAATGATGGTGGCAGCAGTTGGACAAGGACTGCTATATGTAAAAGTTCCCAATAAAATGAAATAGAAAAACTGGTTCTGATAAGTGTGCCACTGAATGCCTTGAAAATCTTCCAGGTGTAAAATGCAAAAGGATTTGCACAAGGAAAAACCTAGAAGCTCCTATTGAAGTAAACAGTATGTGAGTTTTAAGTATACATGGCTTTCCTGAGGGCTCCAGCATGTGCAGTGGTTAAGACACAACACTTTGGGTTAAGCCCAACAAGGGATTGTAATACTCCAATGACTCCATGGGAAAAAGATGCTGCAGTTTTGCCATGAAGATTTATAGCCTTGGAGACGAGTTCTTCTGTGACTTACAGGGGTGCAGTGAGTCAGAATCCATTTGATGGCCATGGGTTTTCTATGTGTAGTCTAGGAACTTGACTGCTAAGCAAAAGTCAACCCAGAGACACCTAGCTAGAAGCTGTGGTACATTCCCTACAACTATGCAGCCACTGGAAAGGTGAGGAGCATAGTTTTATTGACATGGGGGAGTCGGGGCGGGGTGGGGAGGGTAGTCACTTGAGCCAACATCAACTGCATGGCAACTGGTGTGGACTTCTGGTTGAATATTTTTTTACTTGTACATCACAGTGTTAATAGTTTGACACTAGGGAAAGTTTGGTTATACCTATGAAAGGTGTTTATTCCCCCTACAAATAAGAAAACAAACAAGGGATCTCCTTGGAAAGTAATGTAAAAGGAAACTTAGGGGGGAAAAACACTTCAAACTTTAGTTAAGTCCTGGGGACACATTTTGTATGTATTCACTCCAGAGTTGGCCAGATTGTGTCTTTGTACAGAGTCCATATAGACTGTGTAGAAGCTAGAATCTCATTCTAATAAGAATCGAGGACAAATTTCAAACCGAAGACCAGGCAGGGTCTGGAATCTAAAGCACATAATTTTTTACTCACTTCTTCTTAGACAGCTTCCCAGTTCTATTTAAGGTCCCAAAATTGTTTCCCCAAATTTTGAATTCTTTTACTATAAAGATTTGCTATGCAGAAAAAAAAAACTTTAGTTAAGCCAAGGTAATGCAGACAACAGTTTCCAAAGGACAGTGAGGAGAGATGATGACTTTGGAAACCAATGAGTGAATTACTAATACTGCAGGGACAGTATATTGAGCTATTTCCTGTAGTACATTTACAAATGGAGGAACATCTTACTCTAATAATTCTTAGATAATCATGGTTGGTCACTTAAAAATTGAGGAAATTTCATTTCACCAACCTTGAAGAAAAAATTTAAGTCAAAAGAGACACTTTTAGTTACTTCACGTATTTTAAAGATTAAAACTTACACACAACTCTCTCTGGATTTTCTTCTCAAAATCTCTGTAAAGACTACAGTCTGGGTTTCTTATTTACCGTACAATCCACCGGTACACAGTCCCCAAGTAACAATGGTAAAATCATAGACACTAAACATTGAAGTGGTAAAATGCTGTAGAGAGAAAATATGTATTTTTAAATTTAAGGAATAAATTAATTTAGCATAAATCATTCATTTAGCATCTCTTCAAATATATACACAAATATATTTAACCATATGCAATGCTTGGTTTGATGTACATATTTGTATATTGGATATATTCTCTCCCAGTAAAAGCCAAAAAAGAATTAATTTGACAAGAAAAGTCACTGTGATGAGTTTTGACAAATACGTCAGCAGAAAAAACATCCCATTGTATTTACATGCAGAGATCATTCACATACAAAGGCAGCTGAGGCTTATTGAAGCTGGCTCTCCCTGGGAGAAAATAGCATGATGACTTTCAGAATCCCATTGCACTTGGCGGTTCATGCCATTCATGACCACCGTGGTCAGGGTGTGAATCAGCAACTGGAAATGAGACTCAATCTCCATCAGCCACCATCACCCGCTGACTGCTCTAGGCTCAGGGTACAGCATCATTTAAGCACTTGAGCGTGACAGTTTTTAAGCAAATGACAAGAAAAGATTATCTTTCACGGTCAGCATAAATATTTGGTCATGTTCTCTACAGGTCTCAATCCCACAGGGATTTTTTTTAATCATATGATAAAAAGATACCATTTTCTTTTGGCTAAAGTGGATTGAATCTCAGAGGTGACTCACCAACTTCCCAGGTGGTGTAGCAGCTACTCATTGAGCTTCAAACTGCACAGTCACCAGTCCTAAACCACCAGCCACTCTTTGGGAGAAGGGTGTTTTTTGTTTGTTTTTTTTAATTTATTTTCCTGAAGAGTTACAGTCTTGGAAACTCACAGCATCATTTCTACCCTGTCCTACTGGATGACTGTGAGTAGGCACGGATTCAATGACAGGGAGATTGTTTTTAGTTTTGTGCTCTTATATGACTCAGACCAAAAAAAAAACTCTATGGCCTTGAACGGTGTGTCTGACAGAAATGAAATTTATATATGTTTAAGCATATTCTATCCCAAACCAATGTATTTTTCTCTCTAAAGGCAGTGGACAGCACTTCCTGTATGTCAACTCTTCAGACCACCTGGGATATACGGCGAGGATAACTACTTCCAAATTCTTCCCAGCAAGTCTTGGACTGTGCTTTGTCCGCTTCTGGTTCTACATGGTTGATCCCAATAGTGTGGGAATATTAAAGGTATGGGAGGAATACAGAGGTTTGTCTTTCCTGAAATATTCATGAGTTTAAACATCACTTGTCTTTTCTTCTGCTACCTTCTCTTTCCATGTCACAACACAACTGCGGATACCATTAATATCCCATTACTTTGGGCACAACAGGAGCTTGTGAAGCAAGGCTATCATCAGTCTTAATCTTGTTTGAGGTTCATCCCACTCATAGCTGCCACCTGAATTCCATTAGAGTACATGGTATTTAAAAGATTATTTGGGGATAAAAGAGAATGGGCTGGTTCTATATTGTTTATGAACAAGTGGAGCTAGGAAGAAATATGATCAGATGGCTAATGATGAATGATACTGTATATCCAGAACATAGTAAAGACAATGAAAATTCAACATTTCATATATGTACAAGTTTACACTGAAAGCAGCATGCCTCTCTAGTCTAACTAATTGAATATAAAAATCTGCACCAGCTATAGACATCTTCAAAGAAATGGATGCAAGTATACATCTGATGGTCTCAAGGATCAAGCATTTTGATGATTGTGAATCAATTTTAAAATCATATTTGTAAGTTAGGTTGTGCTCTGATATATGATCTTTTAAATAGACTCTCACTTGCTTGAAGGCATTCTAAGGGGATTTTTGTATTTACCTCAAATGTCCAGTCTGTTTAATAGGTACAGCTGCCATCAATTGCAAACAACCCTGAGGACATGGTGGGTTACAGTTGGAGCTACTAATTACAAGGCCAACAGTTGTACCCACCAGGCCATTCTGAAAAAGAAAGAGGGGGCTGTTTGTTCCAGTCAAGATTTATAACCTGGGAAACCTGGAAGATAGTTCTATCATAAGTTGTTGGCAATCAAGGTTGATCAATGGTAGTGAGATTCATCATTAAGTGTACCCTATCTTTCATCATGTGTATTATAAATCTGTGTCTTCAAGTTTACCAAGCAACATAAATGCATTTCCTCAATTGAATCATAAACTGTGGTGCAAAGAGGCTTAGTGCATTAAATTTTCCGTATTGAAGAATTAGTAACCTATCTAAATCTAGAAATTCTACTTGTATCCACTCTGCAAGGTTTTTTCTCACATTTTGCAGGGAATTACTAAGAGAAACACAGGGGAAAGAGAACAAGGAAAACAACAGATAAGCCAGCCCCAAACCCTTGACAACACAGGAAGCATCTATCAAATAAAAGTATAAGTATTATAAAAATGGTAGAGAATGTAGAGTTAGCTTATGGGGATGTTTTCTCTCACAAGAGTGCCCACCAAACAAAGAGAATGAGATTCCATTTTGAACAAGTTAGAACACGTAATGCAGCTCCCCTGAACTTTTTGAATTTGGGTTTGTTACATACAAAATCTGAAAATTCAGCGGATAGCTTACTGTATGCAGAATAATTTATCACCATTCAAAATCCAAAGTACACCCACCAGGTGGGACCACACTCACAGAGGACCCATATGGTATTTCCAAGGCTATGAATGTTACAAGAGACCAGCGCCTCATCTTTAGGTGCTTGGTGAGTTTGAACCACTGATCTTGATGTCAGCAGTGCAGTATCTAACCCACTGCACCACCAGGGATGCAATTTATAACCTCAGGCTATAAAGGGACTCTAAGACACATTATGTCTATGAACATTACTAATATGCGTTCTGGACATTGAAAAGCACCTTCAAATGCAAGCCAAACTTCCTACCACCCAGGCACATCCTAAGGATGGAGTAGAACCACCTTGGTGGAATTCCCAGGCAGTATATTGTTACAGGAAAAAGAAACCTTATCTTCTCCCACTGAGCAGCTCTAAGCTGCAAACTATTGACAAGACCAGCCCAACACACACCCGTCTTTGAATCCCAAGAGAGATTTAGCCAAAGGATGACACTGACTAAAGATGTTTGTGCAGGAAGAGGAGACAAGCTCTCTTTTCCCCACCAGCACCCCATCATGCCAATTCTCTGTCATGCTAAGTCTTCCACCATATCTCACCTATACTTTGTTTCTTCTATGTAGGACCTGCCTTCTTGACTCAACAATTTTTACTAAGTATGTCTTCCAAATTCAACTTCTTCCAGCAATTTGACCTCTGTGTCTAGCCTGCTTTCTTCTTCCATTTTAGACATGTGAACATCTCTTGCACATGCTAGTCTACGAACTACATCACAATGTCCTCAGTGTTTTCCCCGTTTTTCTCCCAAGCTTTGTTAACGTGCCCTTCTCATGAAATGTTATCTATTTGATTTCCTTAGAGAAGAATTTTCTAGCTTAAGCCCACCTATTACTAGAGCCCACTTTAAAGAAAATGCCACCATTTTGAAATTAGTAGCTTATAAAACATGGAAAGATTAGAATGTGTAGCATTCCTCTTACATGGGACCTGTCTACATTTATGAAATGAAATGTTGCTTAAGGGAAGACAGAGGACAAATAAGTTCAGCAAGCATGAATCATTCCATCTGTGATAAAGTTCCTGATCCAAATAAAACAAAGTTCTGTGAGAATAATTGCTCATGATCTGTTGGCAGAGGTATTGTATGCTGAATAGTAAGGAGGGCCCTGTAAAAAAGATGACATTGGAATTTAATCTCAAACAATAACAGAAGAAGCCACTCTGGGAATATCTTTGGGACATATGTTCCGGTTTGAAAGAACAAACAAAGGAAAAGTATTTTTAATTATTAATTAGAAGTAAATACATATATCATTTCATAATTCAATCACATCAAGCAGAGTAGCACCATTACTACCACACTCAGTTTGTAAGCATTCTTTTCCTTCCTGGACTCCTTGACATTGTACAGTGGTGGTGGAGGGGTAAAACCCTTACCCCTTCAATACCACTGTCCCCCCCAACCCCCAAAACCTTACTTCACTTGCTGTCCTCATAGCTTCATCAATCCTCTTTCAAATACCTAAAACATACAATCATATAGTACAACTACAAGAGGGTGATCTCCAATGTCATAACACTTCTCAGGTGTTATCAACGAACAAGACAAAAACACAGAAAAATATTGAAAACCCTATCATGTCAAGCTGACATCAAAGTTTTAGCTGTCTGAGTCAGATTTATGCCTGTGACCTTATATCTTCATCTCTCCAATGTAAAATGTTCCTAGCCCTCAATTATGGATAGAGAGCGTTCTCTGGAGGTTTGTTTCCTGTGTAGTTCCCACAAATGAATGCTGGGCCTCCATTGTTATCCATAGCCTTCTGCAGACAGGATTCTCTCATGTTAGCCTCTGATACTCAACCCTCTGTGGTAGTGACATCACCTGGTGTCAATTTGGGACTTGGTGTCTAGTCTGAATGGTTATGGCCTATGAGGCCTCTGTGAGGACATGGCCTTCCCCTGAGATTCTAGGAATTGCTATGTGGTCCTCTTTGGAGGGAGGAAACATCTCTCTCTGTCCCTCTCTCTCTCTCTTTCTTGGCTCACTCACTGAGAAATGTTCTACTGACAAGACACAACGCACTAAGGTGATAGTCTCTGTGGCCTAGGAAGTAGAGGGGTCAGTCACATGGAGACCCCTTCCAGCGCTGAGATGCTTCTATCACCACTGTATCTACAGTCTTTGCACCCACTGCCCTGTGATCTTTCTGAATTTGGCATCATTGTCTGTGTTTCATTATATCTGGAGAGGACTTTATAGATTGGTCTTGGACATAGGAGCTAATATCAGATTTATGGACTTGTTCTAGACTGGCCTGGGATGTTTTCTCAATATTCAACTGCTCTTGTATTTAAAGATATTTTCTATATGTATGAGAGTGTCCATGAATGTGTTTCTCTAGTCTACCCAGACTAACACACCCTTTCTTGATTTCTGATTATATGATTGGTGGCCGGTGATGTTGTGCTTCTTCCATTTGGACTTAGTTGACATCTTGTCTAGATGGCGGCTTGTTTGAAGACAAGCCTTTAAGAATAGCCTTTAAGCTATTCTATCTGATAGTCAGGCACTATCTAATTTCTTCATCACCTTTTGCTATAGCACATAGATAGTATTTTAAATGCCATGTAGTTAGAACAAGGTAAGAGCAGTGATCCTCTCAAACATCTCAAAAGGGGCAAAAACATGGAGGATCTTATAGGGAGGGTAAGGAAGTTAGATTTCATTCTGTAACCTATGGCTGAGCCCTGGTGATACACTGGTTGTGTGTGGAACTATAGTCCACAGGGTGGACAGTTCAAATCCAGCATCAGCTCCCCAGGAGCAAGACAGGGCTTCCTACTCCCACCAGGGCAGGGATGAAGAAGAAGAAGAAGAAGGAGAAAGAGAAGGAGAAGAAGAAGAAAACCTATGGAATTTGAGTGGAAAGTGTTAAAATGGGGAGCAATTGGAAAATGTAGACACTCCTCCTGCCAACCTTATGAAGAAGAATTAGGAGAGCAGGTGAGAGAAGGTCAGAAGAGAATCTGAGTCAACAAGAGAGTTTATAATGTCTTAGCTGAAAGTACAGTGTGAAGATGAACCAGAAGGCAAGTGCTGAACATCATGAATAGGACTCAACACTCAGTGGTCTATGAATATTATTTTCTAAATAAATCACATGAAGAATTTCTTTATGATACGAACTAAGATCATGGAATCTTTGGAACTTTGTTCTAAATGAAGAGATCAAGTGGAAAACCAAATATGTGTTTTTCTTTAACTTTTTCCATATTAAAAAAGGGCCTTCTTAAATTTATCCTAACCAGCCAAGTGGAAAGCTGTATAAGAAAAGCAAAAATTTAATAGGTCCTAGGTAGCCTAGTATATATTTTTATGAAAGCTAATAAGAAAGATATGCGGGACTGCAGCCCGCGGGCTTGGCGGTTCAAATCCAGCGGTGACTTTCAGGAGCAGCACTGAGTAGAACCCAGGACCACCCAAGGCAGTGATGCCCAAAAGAAAAAAAAAAGAAGAAGAAGAATGATATGCAGAATAATGCGTGTTTCCACAGACATCATTATCCTTGGACTTGAAGGTTCAATAGCTCACAGAAGAATGTCAATCAATGGTACTGCAGATTCTAGTTCTGTCTACTAAATTGACCAGATTTTAAGCACGACACCATTGACTGTGGGGAGAAAGGGTTCTTGATTTAAAACTTTGTCTATATGGAGCAACAAAAATGTTCATAGACTGCAAAAATAGTATTGTAGTATATTTATTTTAATTTTAAATTGCCGTGGGATGTTGTTGAGTTGTTACAAAGTGGGACGTCTGGTCACTTTACAACTTTCAAAGACAGGGTCTATCTATTTTTCAGATGCTTATCTGTATATAAAATCAAAAGCAACTCTTTGACATGATCCTGGTCCCTGTTTGATCTACAATGCCAAGAGAACACTGAGTGAAACCAAATTGATTTCCCAGGAGATGATTCAGTTTGAGTAGTTCAAATTCTTGGCTTCTGGCTTATTCAGACATTTAATGCTATCTGGGATCAATTATTTAAGGTCTATGAACAGAAATATAGTTGCATTTATCACAGGGCAAATGCAATTTTCTTAAATCATTTGATATGTCTTTATTTCTCCAGACTCATATTAAAGATATAAAAAGGCAGTGAATAGATAACTTTCATAATATATACTGTTCATAAATATTATAACTTGCAGAATGTTGTAATTTCTCAGGGAAAAATGTGAGCTCGTTCGTAAACTTTTTTTCAGTGATAGCAGATGATTTAATAAACCAAAGTGGTATCCTAGAAATGTATTGTTCATTCATCACCATAGACTGTCATTTTGAAATGATCCCTCTCATTGTATCAAAGAAGATTTCGACATAAACAATTTCTATTTAAAACTAGGGCATAAGACAGGTCATATGTACATGTTTCCATTCAAGAAGCCAGTGTAGCAATGGTCACAGAATGGCAAATTTTGTTTTGCTTTAATGTTCTCTTTAGGGCAAAACAAATTAGATCGGGAGAATAATGTCAGGGGTGATGATATCATGAATCCATTTACATCTGACAGTTGACCTACTCTTTGTATCATGCAATAAAGTAAATATGGACAGTATGGATTGAGGCATGAGAGAGCAAGTTTCTAGACTGTGTTCCAGGTTGTGAAGCAATCAGAAGATAGGCTTGAGCTGCTGACTTAGAGATCTAAATGGTTAGCTACTGTGCTTTACTGCTTCTCATGAACTAGAGTGTTATTCTTGGGATATATTTTACTCCCAACATTCTCACTTTCCAAAATTACCTTATATCTTATACCCTAATACCTTATACCCTGAATGCTAGTTCTTCATAGGGAGGTTTGCATAGTTTCTATTTTGTATTTTACTGCTTGTACCCTAAATGGAATTGCACATTACACAACCCACACAAAGTTATTTAAATCGTCAAAGTTTGTCAACTAGGTAAGGAGAGGTGATGGTGAATGCTGCTATTACTGTTTCCTCAAAATCAAAAGCCAAACCTGTATATTGTGTTAATGCAGACTCAGGGTGATGCTGTAAGACAGAGTCAAATTGTCCTTCTGAGCTTACAAGGCTATACGTATTTCTAGGTTAAGAACATGTCATTTTTCTTCCATGGAGCAATGGGTGAGTGCAAATGACTGACTCTTTGGTGGGCAGCAAGTAGGGGATTTTAAAGAAGAGATATGTCTTTTCTCACAGTCCTGGAGGTTAAAGTCCCTCTCCGCGTTCCTATATTCCCCATCCTTTCTTGTAGGAAGTCTGGGCGTTCCTGGGCTTCTTGCAGAAAGTCCTCACATGGCATCATTTATCCCTCTGTCTGTGTTTCCTTCTGCATCTGAACTGCTCATTTTGGTAACTTGGAAGTCATTAGGGTTCACTCTGCACTGCAGTGACATCATTAATATAACATAGAAAGCCATGTTCCCAATGAAGATTGCATTCATAGGAATAAAACTGATTGGGGTCTCCTCAGCCTGATTAATGGGAAATCAGGCAGTAGGTATACAGAATCATGATTTTAACTGTTCTGTACAGGGTTGTGAAGAAGATGGTCTTGCAGAAGTAAACTGAGTCCTTTCTTCTGAAGAATCACTCCGTGGGTTTGAACCTCCCACATTTAGTTCACTGATCTAGGAGTGAGCATTCTAATACATATATTTAAAAATCATTTTATTTGGTGCTCTTGCAGGTCTTCAAACAATGGACACAATTATTGTGTCAAGTGCATTTGCGCATATGTTGCCGTCATCCTTTTCAAAACATTTTTTTTCAACTTGAGCCCTTGGTTTCAGCTCTTCATTTTTCCCTCCCCCTCTTTCCCTCATTAACCCTTTTAAAATGATTATTATTTTCATATCTTGAACCATATACTGTCTCCCTTCCCCCATATTTCTGTTGTCTATCACCCTGCCTGTGTGCATTAGTGGTGGGGATGTGTGTCATGTGCCCATCATTGTCATTTTTCTCCCCTTCTCTCCTCACCTTCCCCCTACCTTCATAGTATCACTACTCCAATTACTGTTCCTGAGGGGTTTATCTGTCCTAGATTCCATGTGTCAAGGGTTCTTATCTGTACCTGTGTACATGCTATGGTCAATCCGATTTGTAAGGTAGAACTGGGATCATGATAGTTGGGGGGTTGGGGAAGAAGGAAGCACTACAGAACTAGAGAGACATTGTGTGCTTCATTGGTGCCATTCTGCACACTGGCTGGATTGTCCCTTCCTTGTGACCATTCAGTGAGGAGATGTCCAGTACATCTTTAGGGGGAACCACAATTCAACTCATAACAGGTGCTGTAACATCTGCTTTACCTGTGATTCTCAACAAGACAAACTATCTTGATTTACTGGATTCGATGATGGAATTCCAAATTATCATTTGGAAAGCATTATCAGACAATTCAAGACTAAGGAACATTGATAGTGCATTGTCACATGCAACAACAATTAGTTTTACTGACAATTAGTTCTCAAGCTAATTAAGCGCTTTTCATACCAGTTCTAGAGACATCTAGATATGGTAGCAGCTCTATGACTCTGGCAGAAGGATGAGATGTAAAGAGACAATCTTCTCTCCAGATCCTGCAGAAGAAATGTCTGTTCCTGATGTCCCCACACCCTTCATCTTCAGAATAAGAATGTTGGTAGAGAAAGGAAGGCAAATGACCTCAAATCCATCCCTGTTTCCAAATTTCTGATGGCCATGGATCCTGTTCGGTGCGTTGCATCGGCTTTCTGCACCAGCCAGTGCAAGGCGATTTGAGCTGTATCAAAAGTGCATCTGAGAAATTCTTCAGCAACTCCCCTCACCACCATCACCCACCGCCCCTCCGCCGTAACCTTAGCAATCACATAGAGGCCCCATTGATTGTCATTTTTCTGGGGTATATGAGTTCCTGGTGACATAGGGAATTCATTTCAGATTTATTTTCACTTCATAGGGACATTAGGTTATCATTTAGGGCAGTAGATTGGTCCTTAACAAAAGGAGAGCCCACGCTAAAGAGCTGCTCAGAAGGTGCTGGCTACTCCCATGGGATGATCTATGTGGTCACTAGATAAGAAGCTGGTGTCTTTCCTGCTTATTCTTTTTGTATAGAAAATCATCTAGCTTACATTAATAAGGCAAAATGGGGGGGGGCATGACTTAAAATTCCATGCCAAGTCAAATATATTTTTTAAAATATGCTTAAAAATTAAACAAATATTATTTGTATAAAATTGACATAAAAGACCTTGTCATGAAATGGCCACATCTTCAGTTGCTGGACAGTTCAAATCCATTGGTTGCTCTGCTGGAGAAAGATCTAGCAGTCTGATTTTGGGAAAGGCGATGGGCCCATTATACTCTGTCCTATGGGGGTTCAATGGGAGTTAAAGTCACCTTGACAGTGATACATTTAGGTTTGGGTCCTGTTTCTATGAGGCCCTTTAGGAGCATCAGGGTTAAGGAATTCAGCTACTAGCAATGAACAGACTGGCACTTTGGCCCCACCTGTGGGAGAAGTTGATGGCAGTGAGCTTCCATAAAGATTTGCAGACTCCGGCATCCTGTGAGGCAATTCGACACAGTTCTCCACAGTTGCACTGGCTCAGAACCAGCTCTGTGGCCACGAGAGGGGTTTAGGTTTTACATGTAAGACCATCTTCATATCATTTTATTTCTGTTTCATTTCATTTTCTTCATCATCAGGGTTTTAACTTAACACTTGTTTTTTATGATTGGATTGTGAACGTTATTGAGAGACACTACCAGTATTCTGCCTTCAATTTTACTCTTTTTTAAATTCTTTTTATCAGCTTGCTTGAGTCTCTTGCTCTCTATAGCTTCGGTTTCTACTGAATTCCATGCCCACTAGTTCCCTGGTGGGCTTTTCCTGCTTAGCAAGAAAATGTTTTGAGATTAATATTAGAATTGAAGAGAGGAAGGTGTGATGTATGTATATATGTCCCTGTATAAAAGGTGGAGAGAGATGCATCAGCATCATTAAGCATAGTTAGCCAAGTTCTAACCATTAAGTAGATTTCCAATAGGACTATGCTATTTCATTATTATTTATGCTTAAAACAATGGAAAGATTCTGAGACAATAGTTCTCAATGAGTCACCAACATTATTCATTTATAATGTGGGACACAAGTAATGTTAGTTAGACTCAAAGTGCCTTTTAATGATTTACTCCTGTTTTGTGAATAGATTCTCCCATTATAATTTTTGTGTTCTCATATTTTAGTCTGTGATATATCTTCAATAGAAAAAGAGGCAATGTTTTATTTGGTGTACTGTGATAGTCCAGGTAGATTAGAAAAACAAATTCATAAACATGCATAAGGGAGAAGTTGATATACAAGAGGAACAGAACATTGAGAAAGCATCCAAACCGAGTCCAGTCCAACTCTGTAAGTCTGATATTAGCCCATATGTCTGATACCAATCCATTAGTCCTCTTCAGACGCATGAAGCACATGCAATGATGTCAGGACAATCACAGGCCAGTGGGTGCAGACTCTTGCATATCCAGTGGTGGTTGAAGTATCTCAGCCCTAGCAGGGATCTCCCCATGGTCTCCCAAGCATCTCAGCGTTGGCAGGAGTCTCCACCTGGCTTCTCTGACCCTACAAATCTGATTCCATCAGGGTAAGCCAATGTGGTTTATCCTCTGACTCCTCCAGGACTCAGGGTCTATCAGCATGCTGCCATCTTGTTTTGTCAGTAGAGCACCTCCTAAGGACTGAGTTTTGTGTTTTGTCAGTAGAGCATCTCCAAATGACTGAGTCAATAATCTCTCACTTCAATGGGGGAAATATTGTGATATTTCCCAGAATTCTCAGAGGAAAAGGCCATGCCCACACAGAGGTCTCGTTGGCTATCTCCAGATTGATAGACTAGTCTCCACCCCTACCCTCTTCATACTCAAATTGACATCAGAGTACATGACTGCCACATGTACCAACCATTTTGCTACACAATTGACTGAATTATCAGCTCTGATTACCAAGGTACACTGACGAGACCATGTCACACGCACAAGCTACATCCACCATGTATTCAGTGTAAAGAATAAAAGTTCGTAGTAATAACTTAGCAAAGGTATAGATCTTGACAGCAAAGACATATTTTGACAGTTCAGGGAGAGAAAGCCATGCCTGTGGTCTTTGAGGTGCACTGTGTATCTTCTATTAAAGTATACAGAAAAGTAAACCTCAGTGTGCTAAAAACACTGCTGTGAGCTAGTCACCTATAAATTCATCAAGGTGGGGAAACACTACAGAAAATTCAAAGGTTGACACTGAATAGGAGATTCGACCTTCAAAACAGACTTTCCTCATACAAGAAAATAAAAATAGAACAAGAAAAGTGACCTCAACTTGAAGAGTTACACTGCTAAAAATTAAAACCAAGTCACTCTTTGAAAGCAGAGAAGTGGGAATTTGCAAAGGAAAGAGTTCCTTATACCTGACCCCAAAAGCTAGGATATGCAGAGTCAGTTCCCTTGAGAAAGACCCCTAAATCAGTCCTGCTCAGAAGTTTAGGTCCCAAGCCGAACATAACTGCTTTGAAAAAGCCCTTTAACATATTCAAAGCTTATGTAACTTCACTGTTAAATTTTATGTCATAAAATCTGCCCATCTTTACTTCTCCATGATAATTGGGCTGTCTTAAGAAACCCGTTCTACCGTAAAATAACACAACATTCTCATTTGCTCACAAAATTTTATTCTTTAGATTCCCAAATTAAAATCACTAATTTAGCATTTATTTTTTGTATGTGTGATGAGAAGTAAGAATTTTTCTCCCACCCCCACAAACAGTGATCTTCCTGCACTCTGATTCCCCTTGAGGTTTTCACAGACCTTCCTCCAGGGATGTGATTTTATTTTAAATATAGTTTGCTCTTCAGGTGCATACAAACTTAATGAATGAATGAAAGGATGATAGAGATAAATTAAGAGCTAATTCCCCACAGTGTTGCATTTATTATTTACCTAATTCTCAACTTGGGAAAGCATATTTAATTCTTTTGCTTTCTTTTTAAAAAATTATTGAGGGCTCTTACCACTCTGACAACAATCCATCCCTACATCAGTTGTATCAGGCACATTCGTACATATGCTACCATCATTTTTTTTCTAGCATTTACTTTATATTGAGGTCTTGGCATTACCTCCTCTTTTTAACCTTCCCTCCTTCTCGTGATCCCTTGATAAACTATAAATTATTGTTATTTTCATTTTTTGCCCCAGCCACTGTCTCCCTTCTCCCATGGTGTCTCTTGTTCTTCCCCTTGGAGTGGGGGTTGTGTGTGGCTATGTGTCAATCATTGCGATTGGGTCCCCCTTACTGCCCTCCTCTTCTTACCTTCTCCCCACACATCTGGTGTCGCTATTCCCAATCCTGTTCCTGGATTCCGTGTTCCATTAGTTCTTCTTTTTTATCTGTACTGTATACATGCTCTTGTCTAGACCCCAGTGATAGCAGAACTGGGGTCATGATAGTGGGGGGTTTCCACTATTATTTAAACAAGGACTTTAAAAAGTTCATGAAAAAAAATTCCATTATTTTTTCATTCCATTTCCCCCCAGGATTTTGAAGTTCCCTTTTATATTGGGAATTATCTTTGCATTTTTATTGGTATCTTTCACATTTTGGACCCATATTGTCGAGTCCATTATGCTTTAAGACATTTGTATCAGGTTAAGGAATGATGCTTTCACTAGTAGGAAATATCGTCTTTGACACTTTCCCTAAGGATTCCATTTTGTCCATAAGTATTCACAGATGCCCTTGTTGTATGTGTGTTGATGCCTTGGTTTAGACCATTTACTTAGTATCTTGTTATGTGTGTGTGACACCCAACCTGGTGAGCTTTTTATTTATGTATTTTCCAAGACCATTTTATCTTGATCGTTCCTTTAATTTTTATTTTTCTCTATTACCTTGCTGAGGTGGTGACATCTATGACTAGCATATGTCTGAATTATTCATACAATTTGCACTTGTGTTTTTAATCATTTTATTGGGGCCTCATACAACTCTTATCATGATCAATACATACGTCATTTGCACATTTGTTGCTATCATCATTCTTCAAACACGCTCCTTTTACTTAGGCCCCCAGTATCAGCTCTCCATAATTCCCCTCCCACCCTACCCCCCCCAATGAACCCTTAATAATTTACAAATTGTCGTCATTTTGTCATCATACACTGTCCGATGTGTCCCTTCATCCACTTTGCTGTTGTCCATACCCCAGAGAAGAGGAGATAAGTAGATCCCTGCAATTGGTTTCCTCTTTCTACTCCACCTTCCCTCCACCCTCCTGGTATCACCACTCTCAACACTGGTCCTGAAGGGATCATCTAGCCATGTTTCTGGTTCCTATCTGTACCCGTTTTACATCCCTTGATCTAGCTGGATTTGTAAGGTAGAATTAGGATCATGATAGTGGGAGGGGAGGTAGCATTTAAGAACTAGAGGAATGTTACATATTTCATGGTAACTACAGTGTACTGTGACCCCCTCCTTACAGAGGGGTTGCTTCACTTATTGCTGGGCTTTGGGTCACCAATCTGTACTCTCCAAATTTGTAGTGATACACTTTTTATATCTGCACTTGTTTTTAATATATCAATTCAATTCACATGTTATGGTCATTCTTTCATTATGAATCAGACGTAGGTTTGTTTGGTTCCTAATTTTTTCTTTTCTAATTATTGTTTCACGTTATTTCTCCCTTTACTTGGGTTAGATGGATTTCCTTTGTTCTTTTTTAATGCCAGTGTTTATAAATTTTAATTGCTTTATCTATTTTAATAATGTAGATCCTTAACTTCTAATAAATTAGATTTAAATATTTATCTATCATCACTGAAAATTAATTGCATAATTCTAATCTACCTATCCAACCCTCATTTTAAAGAATACCATTCTCTAGATTATATCCACTCAGTCAAGCCACCCAAACAGCTTTATGGCTTATTAAAATTGATGATTTGATGCAGAATGTAAATAATTTATTGGCAATTACATTATGGAAAGTGCCCTAGACTGTCTCAGCATATCACTGTTGAGTAGAAACATTTGTTTTGCAGTTATCTTTGCTCACTAAAATGAGAGAACTGACACTCTCGCCCTCTAGTCAATTTTGCCTATTGGGCATAGTTAAACAGCCTCCACAGAGTTCCCCAGGTGGTAATCTTTACAGAAACTTATTGACACATCTTCATCCCATGGGGTGGCTGGTGGGTTCTTTTGGGGGGGGGGGGGGGGACGGATCACTGCCTCTGGTGGTCGTGGATGCTACCCAGCCGTGCTCCTGAGAGCCGCTGCTGGGTTTGAACCACCAAGCTCGCGGGCTGCAGTCTCGCACTCAACCACTTACTCCACCGGGGCTCAGTCCAGGTGGTGGGTTCTAATCACCAACCTTTCCATTAGCAACTAAGCAGTCAACCATTGGCCCCCCCCCGGCTCATCTTTGCTTCTTATTCATTATTCATTTCGACACGACTCATTATTTCAGAGTTGTCATTCGATCTGGTTATTGAGTTCCATTTGTTGTGCTCCTCTGCACTTCAGAAACAGTTTCTAAAGGGGTAAAATGTCACAGAGCCAACTTGCCTGAAAAGCACAAGCAGATACAGTGCAGATAAACCAGTGGTGCTTACTAAAGGAGAGGGACCGTGGGAAAGAGGAAGAGCTTCAATGGGATGGATTGTCACAGTGGCTGCCACAAAGGGCTCACACATAGAACAGATGTGAGCATGGCTCAGGGCTGTACCTTGTTTCAATTGTGCTGGGCCAAGCAGAGAGCTCCCCTATTGTGCATTTTCCATGCTGGTTGAGCTGCAAGCAACTCGCTCTGAGTTGGTGCACCCAGTGGCATTGCCTGGAAAGGTTCTCTCTGATCACAGTAAATGTTTTCATGGGCTCCAGCCTCACTGTGGGGGATGATCCATGGAAGAGAACAGGGTGTGGCTATGAAGTTTCTGTTTCCTGCTTGGGAAAAAATGCTACAGAAGCTGTTGTAATGTTGAACACAGCTTTTAAGGACAGAGTTATGAGAAAAGTCAACTGGGTGAGTATTTTTCTCATTTCAAAAAAAAAAAAGGTGAAATGCTGATTGATGACAACATCATTCTGGATGTCCATCAATTTCCTCAATGGATGGAAATGTCGACTCATAGTGCATTTGGAGTTAATTCCATCAAGTCAGACTGTTAATCAAGCTTTCTATTTAGAATTTCTTAAAATATTGTGTATTAGTGTGTGACAAAAAAAGACCTGATTTATGGAAGATGGGGATCTGGTTGTGCCAGCATGACAATGCACCTGCTCAAGCAGCTGTCTCAGTGTGCCAGTTTCGTGCAAAAAAAAAAAAAAGCATGACTCTCTTGCCCCATTCACTTGAACTCACTGTGCAACTTCTTTTTGTTTCCGACAATGCAGAGAGACATGAAAGGACAGAGATTGGAACATAGTAGAAGTGGTGAAGAAAAAATAAGGGAGATACTGTCAGCCATACAAATAGATGAGTTTGAAAACTGTTTCCAAGAATGGATTTGCAGATTAGACAAATGTAATAAGTATAATGGAGAGAACTTTGAAGGAGATAAGGTTGTTTCTTTAAAAAAATTAAGTACATATTTTTGAAAAGAAATCCATTCTGGGGGGGGGAACTATCCCCTGTGTATGGGAAAATAATTTGGCTGAGTATAAATTTCAATATAAAGAATTACATTCCTTAAAAATTTAAAGATGGAGTTTGTGAGTGGCTTAAACAGTTGAATTCTTAACTGCTTGACAAATTCCATTCAACACCCCCAAACGCAAACTCACTGTCATTGAGTTCCTTCCAACTCTTAGCCACCATATAGGACAGAGTAAAACTGTAAGTGATTTTTCTAGACTGTCAAACTTTACAGATGGAGAAAGCATGCACGACTCAGTCACCCTGAGTCTGAGTCTGCCTCACAGCATCAAAAACAATAAACAATGGAAGATTTTGCTCTAATTTCATTGAATACACCAAACAAACATGAAAATGGGGGCAATTTGATTATTTTCCTTGCTATTATTTACTCTCACTTGCTCTGGAAGTAGGGTATGTATATGTGTGTGTATATCCTATATACAGATAAAAACTATATATGTATGTATATATGTAACTCCAAAGTTTTGACCCCCAAAAATTCTACCTTAAGTCATTTACTTCTTTTCCTTTTAGCAAACAATTATATCTAAAAATTCCTGACTCTATCCTGAGTAAACCCTAACATCTATCTTCAAAGATACCAACTTGGGTTTTAGGCACTGTGATGTTTGAAAATATATTGCATTGTTTTTAAAGTTCATGTTTTGCATTTTTTTTGTGGGGGCATCACTGCCTTCTGGTGGTGGGAGTAGTAGGTCCAGCCTTTGCTCCTGTGGAGCCACTGCTGGAATTGAACCTCCATCCCAGTGGGCCACAGTCGTGCACACAACCACTATGCCACCGGGGCTCAGCCCCTATGTTTTGCATTTTAATGCATGGGTTTTATGAGTGAGTTCACCAAACAAGTGATTTTCAAATGCAAGTGCATCTTTTTCATCTGAACTGGTGCTCTGTAATAGACCCACCACTGATTCGTGAGGTTGTTGACATTCCAGTTTGTTTCTATTGATGCTGGAAAGGAGTGCTCATGGATAGTAGGATATGGGTTGGACTGCTCCATGCAAGGTCAATAGTTTGAATCTACCAGTTGTTCCACAGGAGAAATGTAAAGTGACTAGAGCCCCAGAAAGCCAGAGAAGCAATTCTGCTCTAACAGTAGAGGAACGATGAATCGGAATCAAGTTCAATTGCCTTGTAGTCAATTTTGTCTCCTATGGACCCTATTGGACAGAATAGAATGGCCTCTACACAGATCCCAAGGCAATAATCTTTATAGAACCTCATTGCCACATCTTTGTCCCATAGATTGCATGGAAGAGTTCTAACAGACACCCTTCCCATTAGCAGCTAAGCAATAAACTGGATCACCACATGGTTCTTCATTGCTTCCCATTCCTTATTCATTTCTTTGCAGCTCACTATTTTAGAGTTTTTATTGGATTTGATTACTTTGTTCACTTTGTTTTGCCTTTATGTACCTCAGAAAATGTTTTTAAATGGTACAATGCCACAGCTCCAGCTTGACTGAAAAGTCTATGTATGTATGGTACTTCAAACACCATTAGAGTGGTGGACATGCAAGTGGAGAGACCTGGTGGACGAGTTTCAGCAGAATTTCAGATTAAGACCGTTCAAAAAGGAAAAGCTAGTGAACCACATTTAAATTTTGTTTTGTCGTTGTTGTTGTTGTTGTTGCTGTTGTTGTCATGTGCCTTTTATTCAGTTCTGATTCATCGCTACCCTATGTAAGACTGATGGAAACACCTCCCGACCGTGCTCCATCCTCACAGCGATTCTCAGACTTGATCCTACTGTTGCAGTCATTGTGTCCCCTGTCCAGGGTCTCCCTTACAATTGTTTCCCCTTCAATCTACCAAACATGAAGTCCTGCTTCTCCCCTGATTGGTCTCTCCAAAGTATGTTCAAAGTATATGGGATGAAATCTTGCCATCTTTATTTCTAAGCAGCATTTTATATATACCTCTCCCACAATGGATTTTTGTTGGTCTGTTTTTGTTTGTTTGTTTGTTTTTCTGGAAGTTCACAGTTGTAGTGGTCATGTGCTTATGTTAATTTCATGATTGAGATGTAGGGGTGGAGTCTAGCCTGTTAATCTGGAGATAGCCATTGAGCAGTCAATGAGGCCTCCATGTGGGCATGGCTTTCTCCTGGGTCTTCTGGGAAATCTCACGATATTTCCCCCCATGGAGATGTGAAGCTCTCGCCCCAGTTGTTGGGAGTTAGTCTCAGAGACAACGAATCATGGATAAGACAAGATGGCAGCATCTGAGGAGCTGAAGGAGCTGGAAGAGAAGCCACAAGGCCTTAGCTTGATGGAACCAGACCTCTGAAGCTGGCGAAGCCATGTGGAAAGTCTTGCCAATGCTGAGTTGCCTCTACCACCAGTGGATACTGTTGATGGACCCTGAACCCTGGAAGCAAGGAGCCACGGGGAGACCCCTGCCAGTGCTGGGACTCTGCACCCACTAGCCTGTGACTTCATGAGTCAGAAGGAGACTTTATAGACTGGTATTGGGCATATGGGCTAATATGGGACTTATGGCTTTGAACTGGACTAAACTGGATTGGGTTGTTTTCTTAATGTCCTATTCCTCTAGTTTATAAACTATACCCTTATATCTATATGCATGTCTATGGATTTGTTTCTTAAGTTTACCCGACTAGCACAACAGTCCTTGAAGTATTCCTTGCCAGCGTCATAATTTACATGCACTGGCTCTTCTTTGATATTCCTTATTCAATGCCCAACTTTTACATGCATCTAGGGCAATTCAAAATACCATGCTTTGGGGCAGGCACACCTTAGTTCTGGCATGGATGCCAGATGTACCCAATGCAGTGCACTGTTTAGGTCTTGGTCGCTGCTGCTTCCTTGAGCATTGACCGGAGATCCAAGGAACCGGAATTCCTTATCATGATGTTCCCTGTTTGTTCTGCGGTGACGCTTTGGATTTTCTTTACATTTTGAAAGCTGCTCTCCTTGATCTGGATCATATTAATCAGACCAAGTAGGAAATACCATTTCCCTCGTAGCCATTTCTGAGTTCTGATTTCAGGAGCTCGTGCTGCAGTAGGCTATTAGGGGGCAGCTAACAGCAAGGTTAGCAATTTGACATTACCAGCCATTCTGAGGGAGCAAAGCGAGGCTTTCAATTCCTGTAAACAATCACCCTCTCAGAAACTCCCAGGGGCAGGTCTATTTTTCCCTACATGGTTTCACTGAGTCAGAATCGATCCGAAGGCAATGAGTTTGGTTTTGAGTGTTCTGTTAAGACCGCTTGTTTCTGTAGATTAGGCATGAACCTCTGAACCCAAAGGTCAGCAGTTCAAGCTCAGAAGAATCTCCTGGGGAGAGAGATGAGACTACTCTATCCTAGTAAAATTTACAATCTTGCAAACCCTCTGTGAAATCATTATGAATCAGAACAGACTCCCTGGAAGTAGGGTTCGTTTTATTCTCATGGTTCTCTGGTCTGAAGAAGGAGATGTGTGCTCTGGTTAAGTTTATAGTTGTGATGTATGCAATAACAGTTCATCTTGTTTTGAGGAAAGGATATATACTTAATGTCCTAAGGGACACTGCCTGACCCCAGGTGCTAGGAGATCCCCATTAAAACTCTCCCTTAAACAATGCTTATTTACCTAGTACAGTCCAGGAACAAATGATAGTGTCAAAAATTCTTTGCACACGGGATTGACCTCGGTTTTTGGAAGTTCCTTACTTAATCACTAGCTGGTGACTTACATAGAGCTGCTTCTTTCCGCTCCCACGGCCTCTCATTATTCTGGAACCATACTGGAATAATAACCATCTTTATAGGTTGCTCTTCTCCTCCACCTGGCAGGACCCTACCTGCTCAGCTGTTCTTTAGTGGAATTTCATCAACCAATTTTCATTTGTTTTAAAACATCCATAGAATCCTGACTAGTTTGGGATTCTGCTAAATCTGTTCCTGATTTACCAATGTTTTTTGTGGCTTTATTTCAGTAAAATTTTGTTTGTTCATTTTGTTATATTTTGCTTTGGGTGGAACATCCTTAGGGCTATAAGTAAATATGTGATTTCTGTTAACCATCTGGGCCAGAAAAAGTTCTTTTCCCTAGCATTTCCAATTTTTTTTGCAGAATATAATAAAACACTAGTAATCCAACCCGCAATTCTATTTGTTCTTCTTGCTACTTTGCAGGCTGAGGGTTTCTTTGCTTGGGCTATGTGGTAAGTCAGGGACATGGGTTTGAAGGTGACTTATACATACATTAGTATTATTAGTTAGGAAAAACAACATCTAAGTAGCTACCATTGAAGACTACACAGATCATTATGCTATTTTGCCGCCTTTTTTGGATGCTTTATTTCTGATTACTCCAAAATAATATGACTCTTCCAAAGAATGTGAGGTTAATGTTGTGGAGCTAAGTACAAGTCGGCTCTTTCAATTTCCATATACATCGCAGCTGTATTTTTTTGGCTCTCCTGTGATGCTTACTGCAAGCCCAATGATGTGCAGGAAATGCTACCGAGTCGTAATGGAAGAAAGCTGTTTCTCACCACTCAATGATGATTGGAAATTCTGAAAACCTCTAAACCTCTCAGGTTTGCATTCCCCTTAGATACAAGAGAAGACCCTTAACAACACTTCAAGCAATTATGATGGTTTTTCATGGATGAAAGACCCCAAATCAACCCTTAATTTTTTTTTAAATCTCATGAAAGAAGGCTGACCCCTCATAATAAACCACTTAGTTATACTCTAATGTCATATCCTATCCTATGGGACCATTTTCACAGTAGATGATCTTTGACACTTAACAGTTATTCTGAATGTAATCTCAAAATCTATGACTTAAAATCCTCACAACTTTAACCACAGGTAGCATCATGATCAACAAAGATAATGATGAAATTGTCAAAAGCTTATTTCATCTGAATCTACAACGAATGTTCCGGGAAGCAGCACTCAAGAAATTAGATATCGTATTCCCTTGGAAAATTTACTGTCAAAGACTTCTCGAGGGTGGGAAAGAGAAGACATATGACTTTGATCATTAAGATGCACACTCCAAGCCATGCTCCTGTCAATCCTAACCTACACATGAAAGAGCTGGTTAATGAATAAGATGGACCAAAGAATGGATGCCATTGAATTGTGGTGTGAATAAGTCATATCTAAGCTACTAATAGCAGCCAGTAAAGGACAAAATCTGTGTTGGAAAGAGTTCAGCCAGATTGTTTCTTAGAAGTGAGAATGGAGGGACTTCTCACACATGCTCATGAAGGGCAGGTTCCTGAATAAGAACATCTACATAATAGAAGGTCTATTATGGTAAAAAGAAGACTACCCCATTGAAGGGCATTGATTCAGTGACTGCAGTGCGGGACTCAGTCATAGGCACGATAGAGAAGAGGACAGAGGACCAGGGAGCATTTTATTTTGCTTTCAGTGCAACGTGGACTGTCTCCTTCTTCTTTCAGGACCATGGGTGAATATTGATGAGTTCTTTTTGGTACAGTGACTCTGTATGTTTCCCATCCTTTTTCTTTTTTCCCCACCCTTTCCATCTTCTTTGGAGGCTTCCAGCATGTATTATTCTAGGTAGAGTAGGGAAAAAAAATCATGGAGACATTCATGAGGATATAAGAAAGAGTTTTATATCCAAGAGCAATTGTATATTAAAATATCCCAATCCCATCCATTCTAAGGTCATAAGTCTGATGTTAGCCTATCTGTGATATCAATCTATAAATTCCTCTTCAAACTCATGAAACACATGCAATGATGCCAAATGCAGAAGGATTACAGGTCAGAGGGTAGAAAGGCCTTGGATCTAATGGCAAGGGGAGCATCTCAGCACTGGAAGGAATTTCTCGGTGGCTTCTCAAGCTTCATAGATCTGGTCGCATCCAATGGCTTATCTAGCTCAGGACACTAGGGTTACCCCACCTTCCTTGTCAGCTGCAATGTCTCCCAGAGGGTGAGCAAAGAGTGGTAGTGTCTCCTGCCTCCAAGAAGGAAGCACCAAATTTCCCAGAATTCTCATGAGAAGGCCATGCCTACACAGAAAACTCATTGGCTATGATCAGATTGACAGACTAGACCCCACCCCTGCACTCTTATTCCTCAAATTTACAAATGCTTACATATCTACCATACTGCAGCATTCAATATTTTCTCCATAGAATCTTTCTATATCGCTACTCAAGGCTTGAAGTTTTCTCCTTGAGTTTTTTTTTAGTTTAAGATATGCAGAGCATGTCTTCCTTTTTTGGTTTACAAAATCTAGGTCTTTACACATTTCATTATATCATTTTATTTTGTCTTTTCATGCTATCCTTTGAAAATTTTAGTTCAACTTTTTTTTTGTAATTTCTTTCATTTGTCTTAGTTCCTTTACAATTGATAGCAGAATAGAGTCTCTTGTGATGTCCACTTTGATCTTTTCTTCTGATCTTATTCATGACCTTTTGCTTCTTGGTTTGCAATGTTGTTGATGTAACATGCAACTCATCAGGTCTTCTGCCATTAGCTTGAATGCATCAAATCTCTTCTTGGAATTTGGGTGGGAAATATTCATTTTAGCTCACATAGACTTGTTTTTATAATATTTTATTTTAAAACAAATTTACATATAAGCAATTGACAGTCCATTCCATGGTTTACACCCCTGCCCTGGCTTTAGCTGCTGTCAGTTGGTGTGCTTGTCAGCTCTTCCTACAGATGTAGCCAATTGGATATTTTAGCATTCTTATGGAGCTGTTCAGTATATAGTTACATTGTACATTGCAGGAAAAAACTAGTGTTTGCTACGAAGTGGTCATTGGTCAATTGTCATGTAATTTTGTTTCTATCACCAAAATCATATTTTCCCTACTGTTAGTCCTTCCAGGTTTTATATTCCAGTTTCCAACCAATGCATGTTGATTACCTCTTATGGATTCAAGACTGAAGATACTTGTAGAACTTATGTTTTTCATCATTATTAGCTTTAGTGGTTATTGCATAAATTTGAATAATAATTGTATTAATTAGATTTCCTGGTATGGGGATAGACTTTATCCTATTAAAGATGGCATTGTCTTTCTAGATAGCTCTAAAACATCCTTTTTGATTGCAAATGAAAAACCATTCCCCTTGATTTTTTTTTCATTCCCAACATAGAGTACCATGATTGACGCAACATAGCCACTGCTATTCCTTTTAAGCTCACTAACCTAGCATAGCCATCTTTATCCATTTCATTTTGTTGTTAGCTATTGTGAATTTACCAGACTCATACTTTGTACATTGTCATGTCCTATTATTATCAATTGACATTTTCAGTTGTTTCCTCTCATGTGGAATCATGCCCCCAAAGCAAATTAAGGTCCCAAAGGCTTCACTCAGGGGGATTTCCTGCACCTGCCTCCTTGTGCTTGACTTTACTTTGAGAAGCCAGCTTCTCCTCAGTGATATTTTGAGCACTTGATGCCCTGACAGGCCCATAGGCTGGCACCATCTCTGATAACGTTCTGCTTCTGTTCACTGTTTTCTGTATCTGTTCTTATTCTAGCCATAAAGTTTTCAGTGGGGAGTGCCCTGAAGTAGACCGCCTGTTTCTTCTTTGTAGTCCATTCTTAGTCTGGCTACTCTGCTGAAACATGTTTACTTTGGATGACCTTGTTGGTGTTTTACACACCTGTGATACAGCTTCCTGCAGCACACGATGCACCAGCCCCCACAGTATGTCAAACTGACAGACAAGTGGAAGAGTCACAGTAGTAGAAGATAGGATTTATGTACACCACAACATAGGTTCACTAGGCAGCATTGTACGACAAGTGTTGCACTGCAAACTCTGAGGCCAATATTTCATATCCACTGGTCACTCCAAGGAAAAATGATCAGTTAGTCGGGTTTTGGAAAGGTGTATAATCTCCGAAACCCTACCTAAAGTCGCTGTTCATTGGATAGCAGTGGTTCAGGTTTTGTGATTAGAAATGCCATATTATTTAATCCATTGCCCTATAGTTCTTAAATTCTTAGTCCTCTCTTTCTTTCATTCTTTATAAATAGTTGCTGAGTGCATATTATGCACCTAGCTTCGTTCTAGGCTTGTAGGACACAGCAATGAACAAAGCAGACACAACTCCTTGCCCCTGTGTGGGTTAGGCCAGATTGCCTAGAGAAATCAAGTGTCACCCATGCACATATAGGAAAGAGTTTATTATCAAGAAATAATGATTTATCAAGAAGGTATCTCATTCTAGTTCAACTCAGACCCATAAGTCTGATGTTAGTCCTTAAATCCCTCTTCACACGCATGTAACAGAAAGCCAATAATACAGAAAAATGAATCAGAAAGCAGGAAGATCATAGGTCAGTAGGAGCAAGATCAAATAGGTCCAAAGTCAGTGGGACTAGGGCAGGGCTGTAGCAACTTTGAAGGTCAGGTAGCTCATATGTGGCTGCCTCTGGGCAGATACAGAATCCCAGGGAAACCTTAGCAAGGCAGAAGGTGAAGTGGGAGAAATGCAGGCAGCGAGTAGTGCAAAATATGAGGGTCAGGGTCTGAGCATTTTTCAGTACAAAGTTAGAATCAGGAGTGTTCCTGGGGCCCCTGATACTCAGTGAATCAGAAAAGAAATATTTAGATTTAAATTAAGGAAAGGAAAAAGTAGTAAAATGATACAAGATTATGTAAAGTGCAGAAGGGAAGTGAAAACAGACATTTTATAAATTATAGGGATGTTTTTTAATTCTTTATTAAATTTACTTTATTAAATACTTTTATTGAGGACTCATATCTTTTAAAACAATCCATATATTCATCCATTGTGTCAAGTACATTTGTATGTATACTGCCATCATCATTTTAAAGCATTTCCTTTCTTCTTGAGCCCTTGATATTAGTGCCTCATTTCCCCCCACCTGCTCTTCTTCATGAAGCCTTGATACGTTAAAGATTATTATTTGCATGTATTGCATCATCTTCTGCTGTCCTTCACCCACTTTTCCGTTGTTCGTCCCCCTGGGAGGGAGTTATATGTTGATCCTTGTGATCCATTCCTCCTTTATCATCCAACCTTCCCCTAATCCTCTCAGAATCTCTGTTGTCTTTTTTGGCCCTGAGGCGTTTACCTATCCTGGATCCCCTGTGGGCTTTTATCTGTAGCAGTGTGCATCATCTTTAAGGAAGCAGAAAAGAACTACAGGAAAGTGGTTTGTATAATGTATCCTGACTGGCTCATCTTATCCAATTGTCTATATATGGGCATTGGGTCTCCACTTCATGCCCCCACCCCTCCCATTCACATTGGGTATGATTTTGTTCTGGGTCTTAGACGCCTGATACCTGATCCCTTCGATATCTCATATCACAGGCTGGGGTGCTTCTTCCATCAGGGTTTAGTGACTTCTCAGCTAGATGGCGATGACTGCTTCCTTCTCTTCAAGCTTTTTAAGATCCCAGGTGCTATATCTTTTGATAACCAGGAATCATCAGTTTTCTTCACCACATTTCCTTATGCATACATTTTGTCTTCAGCAATCATGTCCAGAAGGTGAGCATCACAAAATGCCAGATAGTTAGGATAAAATGTTTTCATGTTGAGGGAGTACTTGAGTGGAGGCTCAATATCTTGGGTGGAGGGTCAGAGTCTGAGCATTTTTCAGTACAAAGTTAGAATCAGGAGTGTTCCTGGGTCACCTGATAATCAGTGAATCAGAAAAGAAATATTTAGATTTAAATTAAGGAAAGAAAAAAGTAGTAAAATGATACAATATTGTATAAAGTGATACAAGATTATAAAATGATACAAAATTGTATAAAATAATAGAATAATTATTATTCTATTATTCATCTGTACCCTTAATTCTTAACATATATGTATAAGTACATAGATCTATTCACCTCTCATTATATATAAATATATTTGCATTTGTACATGTGTACTATATCTAGACCCCTATAAATGTCCTTTACCTTCTGGTTCTTCCCTCTATTTCTATAAGGGCATTCTTATTGGGTGCCATTTCAGAAAGCTGCTACAACTGCATGAGTGTTTTAAGTGCCTCCTTTCATAGTTCAATGTAAAGGGTGCTTTGATACTCCTTCCTCTGATTAAGCAGAAGGTGAAGTCAGTCTCTAAAGAGAGCCATTTCAAAGCAATTGCAATGGGCAATATTAGGCATGGGATGGCCCGTTCCTTTTAAATTACAAATCATAGATTCAAATAGTGGCAAAAGGAGCAAAGAAAGGGAATAGAAAACACGTGAGAGATTAATTGGAAGGATCAAGTGACCATTTTAATAATTGTCTTAAGTGAAATTATAATGAATGAAGGAAATGGGTTTTTCAAAACAGAGACTAGCATACAACACACAAGAGAAATTCCTTTGAGCTCTTGCATTTCTGTATTATTTGCAGTGAATCACCTAACCCCTCTCTACATCTCTAATTCTAAATCAGTATGGTAAAGACAATGATCTTACCTTGTGCCTACATATGTAGTGACATTGAGAAAATCCAATTTAGAACACATTACATATGGGGATGCACTAAATTGTCATTATTGTGGGCAGCATTATTATTATTTATATTTATATATATATATATATATATATATATATATATATATATTTAATCCAGTATTATAACCTCTTCTTTTGAGGATCGTTATCTTCTTTATGGTAACTTTTCCTTTACTGTCATAAAATTTTAGTATCTTCTCATGAAATGATATGAAAGTCTGTACTGCTCTGCATGAAGCAGTTAGCTAACATCATCCCCTCCACCCCCTTATTAGAAGTAATTAAAGAGCAGACCATTCACAAAAGAGCAGAAAGTAGCCAGAAGCCAAGAAAATGGAGTTTTCTCTTGCTGATGAATTTTGCACACTGGTTATCATTAGTTGAATTCATGATACAATGGACACAAAATTTAGCCATTCCATAGCTTTTAAGTCAACATTGTCCTACCTTTTAGTTAGCAGGTCCCTAGAGTGTCAAACAAGCTATGGGAGAGGAACTTGAGGGAAAGAAAATAATTGATTATTTTAATTCCCGGACAACCTTGATTTATTGATGTTGCTGGATAGTTAAGGCCTTATATCTTTGAATTTTAATCATTAATGCTTCTTATTCTATTCTTTAAGTCACTTGTGGAGTATTTTCCTCTGGAAAGATTTCTCTAACTAAATACTGAAGAATAACACCCCTAGAAACTCATAAAATATTTTATTATAATATTTACTCCTAGATGGGGTTCCAAAAATATAGATAACCAATAAGATCTATTTATGTTTTTATTTGCACATTTACATACTATATAATTTCAGTGAATTGGGCTCACACAGCTTGAGGAGCTGACAAATCAAAAAGGACAACTGAGGTAGGGTCTCAATCTCTGAGAAACTTCAACCTTTGCTATCAAAGCTGTGATTTATTGAGATCTATCAATGTTATCATCCTTTATTTTAAAATTTTATGGACAGTAAATGTTAATCACATCAACAAAATTCCCTCACAGCACCTTCTAGACTGGCTTTAACCAAACAACTGGGCACTAATGTCTACCAAAAATTAACATAAAATTAATTATCACAGTTATATAATATTTAATTTTTTTGTTTTGATTTAGCAAATTATATTCAATTTGATCCTGCCTTGTATTATAAGCATTTATCTTGACTATAATCCAATATTTGAATATAATATAATATTGATTAGAATATATTTACTACCATACATACTTGTGTATAGGCTGACTCAGATATCACCTGAGATACTTGATTTTACCAAAAAAACTGCATTAAAAAAGTGCTGAAAAATTCTTATACACAAGTTACACAGCACATGTATTTCTATGTGCTTCAAATTCATTTTCACAATAAACCATAATGTGTTTGTTTTACATCATGTAAAATTGAATGACATATCAAAGTGTCTGCATTCTAACAACATTTGGAATATCAAAATAAAAATAGTCAAAGTATTTATCCAACAGTTGACTTTTTGAAAACTATTATGGATAAGTTATTTATATAAGTTGTCTTTTCAGTAAAAATTATTATGAGCCTAGTTGACAAAAATAATGTTCTATGTCTACTTCAATGAATGGCAACAGGGGTCTTAAGAGCTAGTGGTTAGCCATATGACAAATGATTGGCTTTTCTCAGTCCCAAGGAGAGAACAGTGATTCAAATGGAAAGACATGGGGAAAAAACTTATCCAGTAGACTAATGGAACACACAAATCAGTCTCTGCAACTATGAACTTGGGCAATCTACAGAGTGCCTGGTTACCACTGTTGACTACTCTGAAACACATCAAATTAGGATATAGTGGAAGGAAAGTGTGGAAGAGAACTTAACATCAAGAGGGACTATATATATTGACCTGATATAGACAGATTAAACTCCCAAGATTATGGCTCTTAGTCAGCATGCAGTTCTGGAACTGAACTCATAATTTGTAACAATAATCGACCATTTACAATCAAAAGGGCAGCTTCTACCCACAGACAATATTCAGAGGGTACAAAAGAAGAATGAGTGGTAAAGGGGGGATATGGTGTAACTGATAGGCAGAAGGGATTACAATAGATGACCTGAAACAAAATGTATATAAATTGTTGAATCTAAAACTGGTGATCTGTACTATGAGCTTTCACCTAACCAACAATAAAGTTTTTATAAATATAAAGTATGAAGCAAGCACAGATAAAATCAGAATTAAATATTTGTCAGATATTAATCATTTAGTGTTTTTAAAGTCATAGTTCAAAAGTTAATAGTGTAAATCCATTTTACTGAGACTTATCTTGCATACAATACCAACAACAAAAATGAAGCTAAGAGACAATGAACATTAATTTATTGAAAGGCAGAAATATGTACTACACTTTATATTAGATACCCATTGACTCTGGTTAACCATTGACTATAGTGAAAATCCAAAAATAGATGAAAACTTTACATAATCCCACTAGTTGTCACAGTGACTTTTGTGACTACAGAAACAATGGACATAACACATATTTGGGATTTAAAATAGACATATTAGGTGTTGTATAAATACATTTTACTATTGAAAAAATATCAATGAACTTTAAAGATCAATAGAGTCCACAAGATTAACTTGGTAGTTGTAAAGTGAAATAATGGGTTAGATAGGTTCACACTTAGGAGAAATTCTATAAAATACATGTATACTAACGTGTTTAAAGAATATAGAAAGTGCTGAGAGTGTATTTTCATTTTATTTGCTTTTCTGAGAAAAAGTTATAAATAAATATTATAAGCCCATTTCATTTTTAATATTTTGATATCAATCAGTACTCATATAAAGGGGATAATTCACTGACTTAGGCTGTAGAGCTATTCTGTTATCAATAAATTGAAATGGAAAGTTCACGCATTTTTATTTTTAATTGAAAAAATTTACATAGATTTGAAATTCAATTTGAGCCAAACCCTGGGGGTGAAGACTTTCTGAGATAATTATTGGCTTTTGTGTAAGCCAAGAGATGGATAATTGATCCAAATTCTTTCATATTGAATTTTAGCTTATTTCATTTATTGAGGAAATATCTTATTGTTATTTCCATTGCATTTGTTCCTGAATTGTGTGAATTTTTAAAACCCAGAATGAAATGCTGCACAGTCTTACACTAGTCACACAATTTATTCCATTCCACAAAAACTTTAAGTTCATTGTTGCAGCCCGTGTGTCCCAGCAAGGGTGTTCTCCTTTTTCTCTGATGCTGTATGCATTATATAGCCATGATGCCCTGCTCTGGGGACCATGATGGACTGTCTAAAGTACGTGAGACAAAGCCTCTCCATCCTCACTTCTAAGCAGCATTCTGGTCTCCCAAGATGGCTTAGTTTGCTCTCCTAGCAGTCTGTGTCAAGCAAAGTAATTCTAATAACTCCAACGCATGAATTCTTATCTCTTCTTCCTCATTTGTTGTCCAGATTTTGAACCCATATGAGGTACCTGAAAATACCAAGGTTGTAGTAAATAATATCATAGTCCTCAAGGTGGCATTTGTTTTTTGCTTTATGACATGTTCAAGTTTCAAAATGTGTGTATATGTTTGCGTTAGTCTGGGTAGACTAGAGAAATAGCATTCAAAAACACACATATGTATATAAGGGAGAGGTTTATATACAAGGGCAATGAGCATTGAGAACAACATCCCAGTCCAGTCCAGTCCAAGGTCATAAATCTGATATTAACACAAACATCCAATCTATAAGTCTTCTTCAGACTCACGAAACAAAAGCAATGATGCCAAATACATAATGACCACAAGCCAGTGGGTAGAAAGTCTTTGGGTCCAGTGATGTGGTAAGCATCTCAGGGCTGGCAGGAGTCTCCTCTTCGCTTCTCAAGGTCCACATTTCTGGCTGCATCAGGGTAGGTCTATGTGGCTTCTCCTCAAGGATGTCCCTCAGGGAGCCAGACTTGTCTGCTGAATATCTCTAAGGGAGTGAACCAAGAGTGATGGTGTCTCTGCCTCCAAGAAGAAATTACACATTTCCCAGAATTCCCAGGAGAAAGTCATGCCCACACAAAGGTCTTACTGGCTATCTCCAGATTAGCAGCCTAAACCCCACCCCTTCATTCTTAATCCTCAAATTGACACCAGATTAGGTATGTTTATGTGTGTGTGTGTGTATATGTATATATATATGCATTACATATATACATGCATATAAAACTTTTAAATATTGGGAATGATCATTATAAAAGTATAAAAGTGTTTAAAACAGGTTAACAGAAAGTGTAGCCTTCATTTACAGAGCACTAGAGGTATGATATTTGGGCATTGTTTGTTGTGATTACTTTTTACTTTTTAAAAAATGACTAAAGTTCTCAGGGCTATTGATGTCAATACAAATTTTCATTATACTTCTTATTTGTTCAACTTGTCAATTCCTACACTGTGAATGTTTCATTTGTTAAAATGTTAAATATTTTCCTGTTTCTAAAATTACTTACTTACTTACTTTTGCACTTAAGGTTCCTCTCTTCCTCTTGTAATTAACCTTCTGTCTGACCTAGACAAACTTTTTAATCAATAAGAAATTCTACTTTTGTAGAATGTGTATGCCTCCAGTACTTCATGCTGAGGTGGCTACAGTTAGATATTATTTTATTTTAATCATGCTCAATTTGGCAAATAAAAGGTGGTATGATAAAACTAAACAAAATGGACTTCCCCTTGCAGAAAGGATCGCAGGGAAGAGATGGACTACCTAGAGTGTAGCAATGATGAAGCACACAACTTTCCTATAGTTCTTCAATGCTTCCTTCTTTCCACTATCATGATCCCAATTCTACCTGACAAATCTGGCAAGACCAGAAGATGTATGCTGGTAGAGATAAGAGCCAGAAACATGAGGAATCCAGAACAAATCATCCCTTTTGGGCCAGTCATGAGAGTGGTGATACCAGGAGGGTGGAGGGAAGGTGAAATAGAAAGAAGGAACCAGTTATAAAGATCTACATATATTCTCTTCCCTGGGGTATGGTCAATGGGGAAGGGGGTGAAAGGAGACATTGGACAATGTAAGATATGATAAAGTAATAATATTTTATAAATTATCAAGGGTTTATGAAGGAGGAGGGAGCAGAGAGGAAGGGGGAAAATTAGGAGTGGATGCCAAGAGTTTAAATAGAAAGCAAATGTTAAGAGAATGTTTAGGGCAATGGATGTACAAACATGCTTGACACACAATGGGCTTATGTATGGATTGCAATAAGAGTTGTATCAAACACCAATAGAAGGATTAAAAAGAAAGCAGTCAGCCTAGTAGTAACTAGTTTTAATTTAGCATGCTATGATGAGCCAGTAAGTACTGAATTTTATAATTGTCATTAAGTTAGTAATCATTGTATTGAATTTTATAACTGTCATTAAGTTAGCAGCCATTAGCTCTCATTTGTAAATCGTATTTCTCATCTTAATTCACATCAAATAATTTCTTTTAAAGTTAGCATTGTTTTTTTCAGAAATCCATGTTTCATATTCATATTTAAGGCATTTTCTTTACACCTTTCCTTTTGCAAAGGGAAGTGTTTTACCTTTTAAACCAAATTCTTCCAGTATTATCCTTTGACACTTATGCTCCACCCTCCTTTGGTTTATTCACTTACGGAACTACTAGTAAGGATTACCTGTCACTAGTTCTATGATGTTTGTCCTATGAAACAGCAGCCATTTACAAAGATTACACCAGCAGACTTCAATAACTGTGTCTAAATGTACTGTTGTCTTTTAGTTCAGTTGTTCATGAATTTTTGAACCACTCGTGTATCCCTCAAAATTTTAAGGTCATTGATTTTACATGAGTTGCTTCTGAACTGGGGGTTGAATATATGTCCAACTTTTTTTTTGGGGGGGGGGTGTGAGTCCTCACTGCCTCTGATGGTTGTGGGTGCTACCCAGTTCTGCTCCTGAGAGCCCTTGCTGGATTTGAACCGACAAGCCTGCAGGCCACAGTCCTGCACTCAACCACTTGCGTCACCAGGGCTCAGCCCTAAATGTCCAACTTTTATGACCTAGGTATCACTAAAAAAAAAAAACTCTATGATTTTATTGATACATGTATTGAGTACTTCTGGGTATAGTTGTAGATAACGTAAGGCAATATATACATATGTAGCAGCAAATACAGAGTGGCACAGAATGTTATAAATTGCCACGTTATGTACTATTTTGTATCATGAAAATGGAATGACAATTTGTCGCACTATACTGAACCAGAGGGAGTAAACGAGGCTTCTTCTATTCCCATATACTGTTACTGTCTCAGAACTCCCCAAGGGAGTACTGGGCTGCTTTGAGGTGGCTGCTTAGGATGGAATTTCTTTCGTTTGGATGATGGTAGCCTGAAAAATGCATTATGTAATTAGGTAGCATGCTATTAAAGAGATATTGTTTCATGGACTGTAGGATATCTACCATTTCTCTTTGCACTATACCGTCAAGTTATAGTAAATTGAATATTATGTGATGGGGCACTATCCAAAAATTGAAGTACGCCCTGGTGGCTATGATGGGGGCCTATGGGCTACTCAAACGCGAATCCTGAACCCCTGAGGTGAATCTTCCTGCTGCCAGGTGAAATGCATTGTGCTAACAAAGAGAAGCTGATATATTTGAGATGCTCCTCATAGTGCATCACGGGACCCAGTCTAAAGACCTTTGTGTCTTGCTCAAATAAATGCTTCCTTGGTAAAATTAAATAAATAGATAGATCTTGCCTCATGAAATAGCAGCCATTTATATGTATTCCACCGGCAGGATTCAATAACTGTGTCCAAATGTTTCATTGTTTTTAGTTGTTTTTCATGAATTTTTGAACCCCTCATATGGTTCCAAAAAAAAGTAGTAGTTACCAAAGACTATATGACCTTCATGGACTCAGTTTATTCCCTAAAGTCATTGGATTGGAATAGACTCAAATTATGCAGCCGCCACATGGACAGGGTCTGCTTGCACTCACCCATCACCTATGGTATTTTCATACATACAACACCCTTACACATCACTGTGCTATGTGCCATGTCTGTTATATTCATATTCATGTTCCAGATGTGGACACAGGAATAAGACGATAAATGCTCATACACCTCTAATAACCATAGCTACCTTTGCCTTTCTTCTTATTAGGTGTACACTATTGAAGAATCTGGCCTGGCTCTTCTGGTGTGGTCGGTGATTGGAAATAAAAGAACTGGATGGCTGTATGGATACACCCCCCTCTCCAGCAACAGTCCATTCCAGGTGGCATTTGAAGCTGACTTGGGTGGGAAGGAGAACATCTTCATTGCCCTTGATGACATCTCTTTCACTCCAGAGTGTGTCTACGGAGGTAAGTGATTCCTTCAGAACATGAAGGCTAGAATTGCTTTGATTCTCTTCACACAGTATAATTGAGGTTGTCTGAAGGATTTAATTTCTTTCCAGTGCAGTTCTGGATATTGAAGATTGTAGAATATGAAGTACAGTGACAAAGGAGGCCCTTGGCCCAGGGATACTTTGTCATGAAATTCTCATGTCCTCAAGAAGGAATAGTAACCTAGCAACTAACATTTTTTTAAAAGAATAAACCCTGAGGAATCCTAGTTCCATTCCTCTATTTTTTGTTAGCCACTATTTGTAATTGCAAAGGCCCGAGAGCTGCCAATGTCAAAGGCTCCTCTTCTTTCTGATCCTCTTCCCACCTTCATTTTCCATTTCAACTTCTCTTTTCCCCTCCATCCAAGAGACTCTCATGTGCCTTGGGAATCATCACAGCACTGAAAATAAATAAATAAATTGATAGATAACTGTAATTTTGCCATTACAGTTTTCCCTATTCTAGGAAATTGTCTCCATAAGTGATATATTTTTTCTAATTAAAGAATATATATATATAGTATATGTGTGTATACTATATATGTGTGTGTGTGTATATATATATATGTATATATATATATATATACTGAGCCCCAGTGGCATAGTGGTTGAGTGCGGGACTGTGGCCCACTGGCTTGGCGGTTCAAATCCAGCTGCAGCTCTCCAAGAGCAAGGCTGGGCCTGCCACTCCTGCCACAGGGGCAGTGATGCCCCCCCAAAATAAAACAAAGTATATGTAATATATATATGTGTGTGTATACACACAAACACACACACATTACCTGGAGCCAATTCCCAATCACACCAATCTTACAGGACACAGTCTGCCTGCATCTGTAGTTTTCTAAGATCATAAATCTTTAGGGGCACAGAAAGCTTCATAGAACATCTATATAATAGATTGTAATAACTCCTCCATAAAAGCTTTAAAAATCTCTAAAATTGAGTTAATAGAACCATCTTTCTCAAAAGAAAAAAAAAAGAAAACGCAAGAACTATTCAAGATTGGGCTTAGCACCTTGGGCCCGCAAGGGCTTTTACCATTGTGCATCTTTGGTAAATGTTATCATCTTTGTCAACCTCATAGTTGAGAGGCATCAGATCTTCTCCTGGCTTCAAGCCAACCCTCATCTAATTGATTCCGATTCATAGTGAACCAGTCAAAAAAAGCCACTGTCAATCAGAGCATTCTGATCATACTTACCCTGTATATGCTTTCCCAACCTGCAAATCTTTACCGAAACAGTTGATCTCATCTTTCTCACTCCGAGTGGCTAGTTCAAAACCAAAATCACTGTTGTTGACTTGATGCTGACCCAGAGAATCTCGATTGGACAGGGTCGAACTGCCCCAGTTGGTTTCCG
>PVJH01013198.1:0-61408 GCA_004026705.1 Nesogale talazaci
GGGGGGGGGAGTACTGGTCTTCTCTCCACAGAAACTGGAATGGGCGAGCAGTTCCTACCACAAAGCACCCAATCATGACGACAGCATGGACACATGAAGGATGCAAGAAGAAAGCTACAGAGCCGGATGCAACCAGAGTCAGAGGGACTCCATCCCTAGAAGTGGGTGTGGCAGAGAACAGGTTGGAGGAGGGGGCAGCATGCCTCACCCACAGGGACAAAGACAAGAAGTGAGGAAGAGGAAGAGAGCTGGTCCTTGTTCCATGCCGACACGTTTTTTCCTTCTTTAAAGGTGGCTAAATACAATGGGCCAACTCATACCAGGCTCTCAATACACCACGGCTTATGTAGACTTTGAGGTTTCCATGGTAACTTAACCATGGCCTAGAATGTTACTTCTGGGACAAAATGCACACTGGTTGACTATCAATTCACAACACAAAGAAACAAATAAAGTTTACAGGAATTAAGTTTAAATTGTTGATAGGCGATGAAGAGGAAAGGGAAGAAAAAGGAAGATTGAGGGTGTGGGGAGAGGGGTGAGCAGAGAAAGGAACCCCAGAAGGAAAATTTGCACAGCCCAAGAATGTGAATATAGAATACATACACCTACCTTGGTAGAAATGTTCATCAAAGATAAACGCCAAAATCAACAAGCATGATTACCTAACTGGGACTCTCATCAATGGAATCTTCTGATGATGTTAAAGGCGAGCCAACCACCTGCTATTCACGGTCTCTCTTAAATGCCCTCTCCAATCTCCCCTAGCATCATCTAGTGGGTATATCTGTACCTTTTCTTAGGAGCAATCATGCTACAGAACTCAAAATTGAGTTTTGAAACTAAATCTCATTATGGTGAAGTATTGAAAGAAATGGAAAATTGGTTTCCAGGAAGTCTCGTTTTATTTTTTTATACTCAAATCAGATTCAAACTTTTATTGTTATAATCTGTCAGTTTTATTTTTGCCCCAAAAGCAAATTCCAGAAAGAAAGAGATAGACTTGTCTAATATGGAAAAGGGAAGATTTTTTTTAAATCCTTAAAAAATGATGTCCCTTGACCAGATGCTGCTGCGTGCACAAGTGAATCCTTGGGTGCAAATGAGGCACTTATTACTGCCACTCAAGTCTCAGGACACTTCGTCTGGAACATGGCAATCAGAGGGCACTAATAATTCTTTAATAACCTGGCAAGCAAGAGTTTCCGAACATGACAACTGAGCCTGAAACTGGTTGAACGTTCATCACAACTCTTCCCGTGAGTCTAGACAGAAAGAAAGAGGCAAAATCAAATGCTTAATATCAGCAAGTCTGAGAAAAACGTCACCCAACGTCCATGGCAAAACTGATAAGGTTTCTTTAATCTTTTTATAATCTCCTTGTCTAATTTTCTTGGGCTGCAACACTAGTCTTAGAAGCCTTTGTCACTGAGATATCTGATGCAGTAGCGCAGAAAACGACAGGGGACCAGGGCAGAGGACTGCCCCCCCTTTCACCTCCGAGTCTCTTCAAGTCCCTAACCAAAGAAATCGTCTCTTTCTCCAGCCTTTGTTTTCTCGGTAGCAAGATAAAGGATTGAATCAAGGTTTCTTCCAGCTCCCTGGTCTTGATTCCAACTTCCATCAAATCCCACTACTAAGTAAGACAAATCAAATCAGAAGTCTTAGCTACCTGCCAGGCTTAAACCACTGCTCACCACAGGCGAACAAGCAAATGAGCAGTCGCAGAACTCCCCGCACAGGAAGGGAAGGGGCAAAGTGGCTAATGGTGCCGCTTTGCAATCACTTCTCAGCCTCTGACCCCGGATTCCAATCCTACAGGGCCGGCAGCTTGTCTGTGCATGGCAAAACCAATCCTGGATAATTCATTAGGAACCCCTCTCACCCCCAGAATTGCTCTGGTGAAAGGAGAAAAATCCATAAACAGAGATCTCAGACAAAGAGACTATTTCCATCTAAGTGTCAGGACTTTTAATAGGATACTCACTCCAGGTCTCAGGGGATGAGCAGTTATCCAGTTACAACTAGACAGGTGCAGAGCTCCCAGCAGAAACAGAAAATATCGCTCTCTCTCGCTCTCTCACTTCTCTCTTTGAAACCCCCAAGAGCTACCCCTAAAGGCCACAAGTTGTTCAGTGGCACCAAAATCTCCCGCCTTTCACAAACAGCCTCCTTCCACCTCCAAAGAAGAAGAAAAGGCAGTCGGTGTGGAGTGTTCACTGTGCGTGTTTAGAGTATAGAACTGGCCCCACCCATCCCAGGGCCTTCAGCTAGCACCCACTGGCAGCTCCTTCAGTTGTAGACTGAGACCTCTCTGCACAGCTGTCTTAACTCTTTCAGGTTATTCAGCCAGTTATTCTTAAATGGCCTTGTGAGTTTTTTGTGGTCTTCAGGAAAAATCAGAGTTCAAAATGAAGCAAAACAGCAAGTCGTTCAGGCCAAAGAGACTCTGGCCCCATGGATGAAATGCCACCAGCCAGTAAAACAGGGAGGTTGTCGAACACAACTGGGGATGGTCTGAGAAAGGTGTGTTCAAATCCTCAATTAGCCATTTTCTATCCTGGGTATCTTGAGCAAGTTGATAGTTCCCATATGGCAGTTGATCCACCAGTTAAATCAAGACAGTAGCATTACATAGGGTTGGACTAAAATTTAAATAAGATGATGTGCATGCAACATTCAAGTCGATCTTCAGGTGCACTCAATAAATAATTAATAAATGTTAAGTGCTAAATGAATGTTAGCTACAGGTGTGGGCCCGCACTCACACAAAAGAGCCCCATAAACTTATGTGCAAGGCAAGAGAGTGCCACAGAGAAAAGCGGATCCACCGTGTGCACTCAAGGAAGGAAAAATTAGAGAGGCACTTGCCAACAAGGAAAAAAAATTACACAGAACTAATTATAGTAGATCCTCTTTGTCTTGTGTCCAACAGAAAATGAGTTTGTTGCTAGGCTCCTTTTCTGGCCACAATTTGTGGTGCAATTAAATCACTGGCATTGTTTCTCGTGTTCCAGTTTAAACAGCCTCCTTGTCCAATCTCTCTTATGTAGCCTATTCAGGGGGGCAGAGAAGGAGGTTAGTGGTCCACGCCAAGCTTATCCCAGTAATGGTCAAGTTCCCCTAAATTGGACAATTGCCCGAGTTGATGAGGCCCACATTCAGAAGGGCGTTCTAGATGCCCTCCTTATACACCTTTATCTGTCAGCCAACCACCAGTCCCTTGGAGCAAAAAAAAAAAAAGACAGGCTTGTCATTTAAGCTAGATGGATAACTTTGGATACGCTACTTATACTGAGTCCTTAAATCATGGCTAATGCCATTACCTGCTGTGGGTTTCAGGCAGTATGTACATAGAGCTCCCCAAAGGACACCTAAATCCCTAAAGACCTTCAACTAGTTAAAAGAGCTATGCTGGGCACTCCCTCAGTGTGCTTACTTCTCTCTCTGGCTATTTCACCTTTGTGTCTTTTCTGGGTTCCTCTTTTCTTGCCTTCCCCTTAAACACTGACCTTCCCAAGCCTTCCCAAGCCTTTGACTTCTCTTCTTCAGCACACTCTCCCCTGGTTTCAGCTAGCTGGTTTCAGTTTCACTCACAACCTAATGATCCCCACATGGCATCTCTTCTAGACCCTTATGGTCCCCATACCAGTCTTCTCTTCTAGACTCTTATTTCCAGTTCCAAACTTGACTTTTGCTTGACTTACTCATCTGATGGCTCATGATTCCTCAACCATTTATATAAAAGAAATGTCAATGTTTCCCCTACCAAAACCTACTTCGCTTCAGTTACTCATGGGTAAAGTGAGGGCAGCCAATACAGGACTTCAAAATTGGCGAATGGCTACTTCTTACTAATAGAGTTTTATACACAGTTACTTCAAGCTGAAGTTATATCATGCCCTAAAACAAATGGCATGTGGATCCCTGGCACTAAATACCATTTTACCAATTCCAAGAGGCCACATCAAGGAGCCACAACACACAGGTTGGCACCAGGACATAATCCTATCTCAGCTTTTAACCACTTCTCTACTCAAAGTCCCAAATACTTGTTCCATAAAGCGATAAGTCTGGAATCAAAGCTCTCAGAGATCCCTTTCAGCACTAAAATGCCATGCTCTCCATTAAATTATGTATACACAGGCTCCGCAGTATCTCTCTGGACTTAAATATCACACCAAAAAGCAGTGCCGGCATTTATTAGCAGTAAAAATTCAAATGACGCAGAAAATGGTCGCATTTCATCCTTGGGGAGTGGGGTAGAAGTAGCCAAAGGCTGTTTTCCTGCTATACCTTGTATAAATTTGTTAACAGCAGAGTCACTGCAATTAAACCAAACCCAATGATGCAACTAATCAATGCAGCTGCAGAAAATGGCACAGCGATTGGGTCTCCAGGGAGCCGTCGGGCCAGGAAGAAACTGATCATAGATGCTATGCAGACAAAAAGAGTAGGCCCTTACCAACACAGGAGCCAGAGGGGAAGGCAGTCACCCTGCGAGTCTCTGAAGGACCCCACAGATGAGTGATCGCCGAGCAGATCTTAGATGGTGTCTGGGAAATTCTCAGGGGAGAAAGAGCATAAGTCAACATGGCTTAGTGATCAAAAATGGTGATGAGTTCTGTATGTTTTTTCAATGTTGTAGAAAACATATAAAACACAAAGGTGGTATATTTTGCCTTCATATATATATTTTTGGTGACACAAACCACAAAAACCACATCATGCAACCCAGAATAATTAATTTACTAGGTAGATTTTCACAAATAGAAATCTGTACTTGGAGTAAAAGGCTCAGTATTTTTTATTGTTTCCTAATGTGAATTATGTATCATTCTATCTGGCTTAAAGTAGATATGTAGAAGGTGATAGTTGAGAAAGGCCTTTCCCAGCAGGGGAGAAAGAACATTAACACTGAATAAAAATCACTTGCAATACAAAAAATACAGCATCACACTGAAACGTGAGACCACAGCCTAGCAGCAAGGATAATAGCTTTTCCCTTTTGTGTAATTTTTGTTTGTTCTGGTCTTATTTTTGCATAAGGATGTGCCTTTAAACATCAAACAAAACCATTCATTGGAAAATGTACAGTGACAACAACTCACTAGTACTTCACATGGGTTTTTTAATCACCCGGCATGAGATTATGCTCAATGACTTCCACCACCATGTACATAAAGTATACTGACACAAGTTGGCAGGCATATGGATTGATGGACGACAAATCACAGCTGCTCACCAACATCATCACCACAGCCACATTCACCACTACCCACAAGTCTCTGCACAGAGTAGAGAATGTCTAGTTAAACCATCCCTACTCACCTAGTGAAGAATCTGTGAATCTATCAAAGAGAACCGGAGAGGATCAAATCATTGCTTGCAAATAGCCCTACATAAAGCTCTCCAACCTCTGTAAGACCACACAATAACTCCCAGGTATATGATATGATCTGGATGTGTTCCAAACCCCAGGGACATGATACTGACTTCCTAAAGGAAGCCATGCTAGGTGCCACAAACCAGGTGGCTTAAAACAGGACACATCACGGTGTCTCTGTTCTAGTGTTCCAGAAGTCTGAAGCCAAGCTGTCAGCAGCGTCATGCGCTCTCTGTACCCTCTGAGAGACTTATCCTTCCTTGCCTCTTTCTCATTTCTGGTAGTTCCTACAAATCTTTGGAGTTCCTTAGCTTGTACATGCATTAGTTTAATCTCAGCCATCATCTTCACCTGGTCATCTCTCCTCTGTGTCTTTGTGTCGCTTCTCGTTTCATGAGGACACCAACTATATTGGATCAGGAGCACTCTACCACAATCTCATGCTAACTAATTACAGCCACAAAGACCCTCACTCCAACAAATATCACCCTCTCAAATACTGAGGGTCAGGGCTACAACATAACTTTTCGAGGAATACAGTTCAACCTATAATACCTAGTTTTTTTCATTATATCTTTGTGCCATCTCTAACATCCAGTCGGCACTTAGCACTAGTGCTAAACATTATACCAGTTTATAGTTCTGCCTCATGTTAATAATCCCAAGAAGCACTCATTCAGAGAACAGGTGCAGTAGCTATCCCCTTTCTTTCAAACTTTGATTGGTTGTTGTTAATGTTGTTTTTAGGTGCCAGCTAGTCAGTTCCAGCTCAAAATGACCTTATGGACAACAGAATGGGACACTGTCTATTCCTGCATCATACTCACAATTGTCTCTATGCTTGAGCCCTGTGGCAGCCATTGTGTCAGTCCATGTCCTGAGGGGCTTCCACATTGTTGCTGTCCCTCTACTTTACGAGTATGATGTCCTTCTCCCGGGACTGGTCTCTCCTGATAGCATGCCCAAAGTATGCTCAGTGGATTAGAAACCTGGAAATTTCTTTGGGTTCCCTTGGGATAAGGACAATTGGATGGAAGAATTCCACAATTCAATGTAACACTCCCTGACAACTACAGTTGCCACTTCCTGCTCACCCCAGCCCCTGGATCAGTTAATCCTGAACTCAGCCATCTTCTTTTATCAGTCCAGCCTCTACTTGGAAGTCAAATGCAAGTAAGCTCATGTGTGCATGAAAAGTAATCAGACAGACATAAGTTTAATGTTTATTATCAACATTTCCCTGGGATTTAAGTTTTCAAAGTATTTAAGGGCATATTTTTATATCAACCAATTTGAACTGTTACCTTAAAATTAATTCAGTGAGGGATTTCTTATTTCAAAATAATCAGATATCCATTGTTCTTCTATTCATAGATTCAGCTGGTATTTTGTATCAGTATATCCTGCATTTGGCAATAGTTCAACTCCACCACCACCCTCTGCCAGATGAGAAAGGCATCATACAGAACAGCACTGACCTGGGGGATGTGCAGAGGGATCTAACTAGAAAACTCATTCCTGTTTGGTTATCAACTGGGCACCAAGAGAAGTGAGCCCTCACTTTCAAATGAAAGGCCAACTTCTGTTTCACAACGTACAGTGATCTTCCTCCCCCTCAGGCCCTGCTTCAAGGCATTGGAACAACTACAAAGCTAGACCAGAGAAGTTGTTCACTGCAGATTGCAAACTAAGCATAAGTAAGTTCATGCTTATTGGGTACTCCATCCAGGTCAAGAACTAGGCATTTGAAAAGTGGTTGTGATAATGTAGGATGTCATTGTGGGGGTCGGTGAAAAACAGATGCTAACCATATCTAGAAGCAGAATTTTTATGCGGTTTTAAAAAAAGGTAAATATTGTGACTAAAGATTATTACGTAAACACAGATAAACACAGGCTTATGGTCTCACTCAAAAATTCACTGCTACTGAGGTCAATTCCAACTCATAGTGACCCTCAAAGCAGACTTTAAATCTTTATCGGCATACACAGTCTGATCTTTCTCCTATAGAGCAGATGGTGGATTCAAACCAATGACCTTGTAGTTTGCAGATAAAAGCATAACCCACGACACCAGCAGCGCTCCTTCATGTATAGCCTGCTTACTGTGTAACCTGACACAGCTTCTGGACAAACAGCTGGCTTCCCCCTAAGATCTTTTTATTGTGATCTATGTCACACTCCTTTCAGAAAATGTGAATAACTCTGATTGTCTGTGTTTTTATAAGCAGAAAATGAGTAGTCTTGTCATGGAGAAAGGTGGATTCTGGCCCTTGTGTGGTTGCTAGGCGGGCCATCATTGAGACGGTTCTGACCCAGAGTGGTCCTGTGCACTATGGAAGGAAACACGACCTCCTTGTGCACCATCCTCACGGTTGCTCCTCCGCCTGAGCCCACTGTGGCAGCGTCAGAAATAGCAGTGGCATAGCTGCCAGCATCACAGCAGCACACAAGTCACTGCAGCAAGACAGACGAACTGCTGTCAGGTTGTACTGCTGACTCACAGTGACCAGACACAGGGTTTCTTCGTGGGTCATCTTCAAAGAGAGCCGATTGCAGGTCTCTTCTCTGACAGAGCTGCTGACCGAGGGAATAGGTGAACTTTGGGTTAGCAGCCAAAAGCTGTTTCTAGTGTCGCCAGAGCTCCTGATTCAGTTACTCATAGCAGCATCCATAAACACTGCCTACAAGAATGTGTCTGGCATAATGAAAGTAGACACTCAGTATCTTCTTCTCTTGGCATAAAAATGCCCAGGATTCTTCAAGCCATACGCTCAGTGGGGATGAGAAGTTGAGGCAGGACCACAAAAACAATCAGGGGGCTTTTAAGAGCTGCTTTTTATTCAGATTTCAACTGATGGCAAGTATTAGAGGATTTAACAGAAACAGCACACATTTTGTACAAATATATCCTGCATCTGTTTGGAGGAATTGATCAAATTTGATAATAAGCTTGTCACCAACAACGAGGATGAAATGGGTTAGTTCTGCTCTATTACTGCAGTGGTCCTTGTTCTTCTCGGTCCTGGTCCTGTTTCTGTAGTATCCTGCTCCACTGAATGCAAGTCTGTTCTATGCTCCGACCTGGACATTCCATGGCATGGGGGGCGGGGGGGGGCGGCGGTGAGGGACAGGCAATAGGTGCCAGAATGACACGGGTCCATATGTAGATCAACACTTTCAGCTCAATGAGGGCCACTTTCATGGACATGAAAACTACGTAGTCTCAGAGGACCCAAAGCTTAGAAGCATCATACTCTATCTTAACCATCTTGAATTTCTTAAAATTTTCCTTAATGTTGTCATCAAGTCCATTCGACTCAGTGACTCTCTATGATAGAGTCACTGAGTTGCATCTCCTCAGAGGTGTTGCAAGGCTGGAATCTTTCAAGAAGCAGACTGCCCCATCTTTCTCCTGTAGAAAGGCAGGTGCATTCAAGCTTCCAGTCTCTCAGTTAGCAGCCAAGGCCTCCTTGTGCCACCAACATGCCTTAATTTTGACGAACCCTCAATAATTCATTTTGCACTTGAGCTCACAAACAGCCAGTCCTTAGTTCCATATTCCACAGTCAACTTTTCTCCCAGACGTGTTTTTCTCTCTGCTCCTCATCACAGCCCTCCATCTTCCCATTCTAGGGATTCAAATCCCAGATGAATGCACACTCCCACCCCCACTGACATATACTAGACTTCCACATCAGATTTCTCCCAGGTGGTGCCAATTCGATTTCCACAATGATTCTTGCATCTATGTGCTTTTCTCTGTCTCCACTGCAGCAAGCTCTCTTTCTCACCTAAAGACCCTCTCAATAGTCCTCCCTCCTCCATGCTCTTCTGTCACACAGAAGACGTCTATCCTGCTGACCCAGGGCAAATCATGGCGTCCACCTGCTCAAATTCCCTGCAAGTGCCTCACTCTTTCACAGTGTGGCCACTTACTCCAGTCCTCTGAAGGCACGGTAACCCCGACCCTAACAGACCCACCCTGTCAAGGTCTCAGGGCTAGGTCCATGGTCCTTTCTCCTTCCCTGATGCTGATTCTAACATGGAGAAGCACCCCTCCTTCTAGCTATATACCATCCTGATTATGCCACAGCCTCTCCAAGGTCAGAATCTGCACATGCTATATTCCAACTCTGAGTACTCCAATCATTTTCACATCATGCAGAATGTTTTAAAAAGTGGTTTCTTACAATAATGCATTTTCAGTATTGCCCCAAGCTCATGTTTCAGCCTTAGCAGGGATGAACACAATGCTATCATAGTGCTTTTTCCAATGTATTCAATTTTGCAGGACATCTTTCACCTCCTTTTCTTCTTCCTTTTTTAGTAACAATAAGCACCAATGGAGGAGCTGCATTAGGCATAAACAGACTCTTGAAATCTACTTCAAAGTAAAATAAATGTAAGATCTTCACTAATCCAGCTAATGTGCTTTCCTTTCCTTTCCCTGAAATCTAGCTCTCATTTGAATATTTAACAAGCATCATCTTGGTAAACCTCTTTCCCCTGATCTATGTACAAGTGAGAAATGGATTTATCCCATTTGAACTGCATTTGGTCCTGCACAAACATTTTATGCCTCCATTCAAATTCTTAATCCTGTTGGCAGCACATTAATTCTGGTCTGTATGAAATGCTGCCAGCAGAATCTATTGATTTGTTTTAGTCATTTACATTAGTTTCTTTTGGTGAGTTCCATAACTTCTTAGCTCAGTATGAAAACACATTGTTGACTAGTTCTACAGATTATAATCGCGTTGTAATTGTTATTCTGGTGGACTAATAATTGTATTATTCAGAATAGCGGCAATATAGAGAACTTTATGTAGGAAACTTATTTCATAAAGTAAACCCAGATCTCATGATCTACTTTGGTGAAACATAATCTCATCATCATGTTCTGTCTGTGTGTCTCCTTATTACCACAAGGATATTTTGATTAGATGAGCCTTTTGCCGAGAAAATATATCTGTAGTGTCAATTTTAATAGCTCAGTTTTACAACTGGCTAAAAAGATACTATCAAAAGTGGAAGTGTTGTGGGTTGAGCCCCGGTGGCGTAAGTGGTTGAGTGCAGAACTGCTGCCCACGGGTTTGGCGGTTCAAATCCAGCGGCAGCTGGGTAGCGCCCACAACCACCAGAGGCAATGATGCCCACAGAAACACAAAAACAAAAACAAAAAGTGGAGTGTTGCTCCAAGTCATTAGAAAGTTATCATTTTGAAATAAAAAAATCAATTAAAAAAAAAAGAAAGTTACCATTTTGAAAGGGCAGAATTTACTGAACCCCAAGTGATTTCGTTATCACTCCTCCCATTTGAATTTGCTATTTCCTGGAGACATTGTAAAAGTGAATTTGAATCAATATTTATAACAGCATAGTTTGGGAAGACTTTCCCTTTCCTAATTTGGAGGGGGGGAGCAGACATACATCCTGATAAGTGAGATTGCCATCTGCACTGGTGACATGCTCTACTCAAGATCCTGTGTAATAACTCTGCAGAGAAAAACTCAAACTCCCAGGATCTAGTTCTGACCCAGGATAGCATTTCTATTGTTATCACTAGCACTTTGGATGCAAAGACGTAGCTTGGCTTTTTGCTTACATGGCATCCTTAGAACATGGGCAATTATTTATCTTATGTCTGTTTTTGCTAGTACACTGTTAGCTCAATGAGGGCAGTGCTATAAATTCTGAATAAATGCATGTTCAATGGAATATTTCTTTTATTCCTGCTGCTGCCATCAAAGTAGCATATCTATATGGGCAGAGAACAAAGCCCTCCTTGTTTCCTGAGAATTTGCTAGGGCCGTAGAAACCTGCAAATCCAGGTCACCTTTAAGCCTATGCCTCTGAGTTTTAGGAAAAGAAAAGGTAAGACTTATTGGACTCTTAAAATCCATTGCAATTTACTGTGTTTTTTACCTTCGTTCAAATTGAAGGCAAACATTAGAGGGCTTGTGTTTCTCTCAAATGCCAAAATTAGCTGACTTGCTTAGCAAAGTGAGGTGTGGTTCTGGAATAAAACTCAAAACCAGGACCCATTTGGTCCTGCCAGAAAGTGATTATAGAATTCTCTCTCAACACAAACAGCACCAGAAGCACATCTCAACCTCCCTGATCCCACTAAAAAGCAGTCCAGGGAATTCAGAATGAGGAGCTACTTCACATATACCTCTCATTAAAAATAATTGTCAATTCCCTGTGTGCTTTCTGTGATTCTCTGGGGTAGCTACAAGAGAAAGAAAAATGAAAACATGAGCTGTATCTACCAAAAACAGCCCAGAAATAAGAAATTCTTCCAATATATAAAACCAAAAGAACTTGAGCCCAAAATATCAAGGGACTGAAGGCTAAAACCATTGTTTTGGTTCAAATTGGCAAAATTGTTGGCCTTATTTCTGTTTCTCTCAGTGCGGCAAAAACCCAACCATGGAAATCTAGAGCTCTAACTGCATGGAGCATAAGGTTTTTTATCATCCGTGGTTGTGTTCTTGTTCAAGAACTTCCTGGAAGTTTTTTTGACATTTTTATTTGCTTAAAAAACAAACAGTCAAAATGACTTCCTGGAAGACCATCAGCGAGGAGCTCTGGCGGCATTATTGTTATGTGTTAGTCACCACAAGGTCAGTAGTTTGAAACTCCCAGGCGCTCCTCAAGTGAAAAACAAGGCTTTCTACTCCCAAAAAGAGTCTCCAGCTCTGAAACTCCCAGGGGCAGGTCTATTCTATCCTATGGAGTTTCTGTGAGTTGAAATCAACTGCAGAACAGAGAGTTTAGGCCCAACAGTACAATGGACAGTTCATGAGAACATTATCAAGCAAAACAAACAAAATCCCCAAACCAAAAACAAACCCCCTGTCATCCAGTGTCTAAAACTGTAAATCTTAACAGGAGCAGGTAACCTCACCTTTATCCCACAGAGTGGCTGATGGGCTTGAATTGCTGACCTTGTAATGAGCAGTTCAATACCTAACACACAGCACCACCAGGTTGTGTCTGGATGGCACAGCAAGAACAGAAAAGAGGGAGAAAGTTGGCCCATGCTAGTGTCCTAGGCAGACACACTATCCTGTCCCTCTATAGCAAAGACTCAAAAAAAAAAAGTAAACAGATCCCATTGAAAATCCTGGAACCCGGGGCAACAAATGATCCAATGAACTACCATACGAAAGAAGGAACTAAATGAAAACAGAAAATAAAGAAAGTTACAGATCATAGGTGTCCTGCCAACAGACCCAGTATAGCATGGCCATCTTTTTTTTTAATGGTTTTATTGAGGGCTCATAAAATTCTTATCACAATCCATATATACATCCATTATATACAAAGCACATTTGTTGCCAACATCATTCTCAAAACACTGCCTTTCTACTTACGCCCTTGGTGTTAGCTCCTCACGTTCCCCTCCCTTCCCATTCCCCTTCCTTCATGAATCCTTGATATTTTATAAACTTATTATTTTGTCATGTCGTACACTGTCCAATGTCTCCCTTCACCCACTTCACTGTTGTCCATCCCCCAGGGAGGAGGTTATATGTAGATCCTTATAATTCGTTCTCCCTTTCTGCCCCACCTTTCTTCCACCCTCCCGGTATCACCACTCTAACATCTGGTTCTGAAGGGATAATCTGTCCTAGATCCCCATGTTTCTGGTTCCTATCTGTACCAGTGTACATCTTCTGCTCTCACTGGATTCATATGGTAGAATTAAGATCATGATGGTGGAAGGAAACATTTAAGAACTAGAAGAAAGTTACATGTTTCATCGTTGCTACACTGACTGCCTCATCTCACTGTGACCCCTCTGTAAAAGGATGCCACTTCACCTACTGATGGACTCTGGGTCTCCAATGTGTACTCCCCCTCATTTATAATGACACAATTTTTAGTTCTTTGAGCCTGATACCTAATCCCTTCGACACCTTGTGGTCACACATGTTGGTGTGCTTCTTCCATGTGGGCTTTGCTGCTTCTGAGCTGGATGGCCACTTGTTTACGTTCAAGCCTTTAAGGCCCCAAACACTATATCTTTGATAGCCAGACACCATCAGTTTTCTTCGCCACATTTGCTTATGCACACATTTATGGCTAGCGATCAAGTCAGGAAGGTGAGCATCATAAAATGCCCATCTAATAGAACAAAGTGCTCTTGCATTGAGGAAGTACTTGAGGGGAAGTCCAATGTCCATCTGCTGCTTTAATACTAACCCTGAGAGAAAGTAAACAGCATTTCTGAGTGAGAAGAACCAAACAGCAACTTTACTTAAGGCACCATATGCACCTCTTCCAAACAACCAGGGGATTCTAGTACCCTCATGCAATATATGCCTGACAGCAATATCCAGGCACTTCCAATATTCAAATGTACATGCACTGAAACCCCTTGATCCTCTGCAGTCTACTAGGTTATCAATTTGTGAGCACACAGGCCTGTCCGTTTGGGTAGCACTATCTCAAGGTAGTTTCAGAGACATTTTGTCAAGCTCTCTAGAAGACACTCTGACTGCTGGCATTAACCCAAATGGATTCCAGGGTCCCCAAAGTACTTTGAAGAGCCCTGACCTTCTAACACTTGGTGCCCACTCTCAGGGAAAGAGCCCGAGCTCCCATTTTCACTCAGTCCTATAAGGGGAGACATACAAGACTAACTACAGAAGACTCACCCACGGGTGTGACCCACTAAATTCACTAGTGAAAGGATATCACATCCAGTCACATATTGACCAGAACCACAAAACAACAAACAATATAATACAAAGAAAGAAAAATCATTGAAACAAAACCCCTGACATAAAAACAATAGACCATAAAAAATAATATGAATAAGTATGATTTCTTCATATGAGGATAAGATGGCTCAAATAAGTAAGCAAAATAAATGAATGGGAAGCCTTCCTGAGGAAGAAAAGATAACAGAACTACCTGATAAAAAAAATTCAACAGATTTATTTATAGGTTCCTCAAAAAGACCAAAGTAAACTTCAGTGGTCAAGGGAGGGGGGATTAGAAAAATTCAGAAAAACACCCAGGAACAAAAATGACAAACTAAATAGAAAAATAGGAACAAGACAAAACCAACTAGAAACTCAAGACAATAAATATCAGAAGTTCATAACTCAGTAAAAGGCCATAGAAGCAGAACTGAGCTGATGAAAGAATTAACAAAAGAGAGGTCAAATTCCCTGCTATTCATTTCCTTTAGGCATTAATTATTATTATTTTCATATCTTACACCATCTGCTATTTCCTTTCACCCATATTTCTATTGTTTGTTGCCTCCCCAGGGGGGTGTAATTATACTTTGGTTATTGCAATCAATTCCCCCTTTCTTCTCCTTTTAGCTCCATTTTCCCCCTACCTTCATGATACCACTATCCCCATTATTATTCCTGAGGGTTTTATCTGTCCTGGATTCCACATGTTGAGAGCTCTTATCTGTACCAATATGCATGCAATGTATCAATGTACATCTAGAAGAGTAGAACATACAGAGATCGCAGAGCTGCTGCTTAGATGTGACTCATCGACAATCACAGGAAGAACACCAACATTTGTTTTCATGGGACCGGTAGACCTTGAAACAAATGTTAAATGCCTGTAAGTCTACACATGTGACTCAAGTGGCTGCTGATATGGAGGTGCACAAAGTTATCCAAATATCTACAGCAAGGAGGTGCATTCTCTCAAGATATTAAAATTATTTCTCCCAGAATTTGAGAAGGGTTCACAATGATTAGTATTCTGATGTGAAAGTATACACTCCCTCTTTTATGGCAAGATTACATACCGTATAATAAACACAACAACTATGTGGTTTGCATGCTAAGAAAGTTATTTCCCCCTTAATTTTGTTTTGGCAAACTATAACGAAAGTCCTTGAACAATTAATCCAAATCACTGCATTACATTACTAAGTGGCACATCCTCTAAAATTCCAGGCCAAAAATGCTGTCAAATCAGATGTATGCAAAATAGGGCAGGGGTTTTTTTTGCCTTTAAGTACTGGCTTTTTGAAAAGTTGTCACACATAATTTAGGATCCTGGAAGAAAAAGCATAAAATCTATTTATTCTGGATTTTGTTTATTTGTTTGTTTTTGTTTGTTTTCCACACAGAGAAAATAACATGTGGGGAAGTGGTCTTTCCAGATTAAATCAATCACCAAACTAGATCCCCTTTTATCCCCATTATCTCAAAGGCTGAAAATTCTTCAAATATGTATCAATTCTCAAATAATTGTATGACGAGGTTCCTGAACTACATATTGTGGATCAGTGAGGATAAGTTTTAAAGCTTTTGCACTAGAGCTTTTGCCTTAACAAGAGGATACATCCTAGCTTTTTCATCTTGATGAAAAAAATACAGTTTCATTCTCATCTTCCAGAGTATCTTTTCTCCAAGGAGCTGGTCTGTTCACAGGTACCAATTTGTTTTAATAGCAATAAAGAAGTTATTTTCTCTAATGAGAGAAATTTGAGGACAGAACTGGCAAAGAAACTTGCTCAAGTCTTAAGAGTCACTCCTCAAGAAGAAGGACGGACCAAAAATACAGATGGTTTTGTTTCTAGGGCAGCACAGTACACACCAGGCTGCCTGAATCAACCTAAGGTAGTTGCTCTCAGAATACAGAGTGTGTCTCCTAGGAGACAGGGCCCATGCTGGCCTAACAGGGGATGTGAGAAGAATCGCTGCTTCAGGGAACCTACATTAAGGCAGTACTAAAAAAGATAGCAGCAAAAGTCCTAGCTCTAAGATGACCTGAAATGAAAGAATACATTCAGCATGTGTGCATGCTAATATTTACCTGTGTCAACAAGTTGTTTCTTATTTCTACTAATTGCAGTCCCAGAATACACAATATTTGCAGGATCTGCTTTTCAAATAAGATCAACCCTTACCACCAACCCCCAATTTTCCTCATGGCTAAGAATTGAAAGTGAGACGAATTTCTTTTCTACAGCCTAATTTAATACTTATATATCCTCTCAAGCACATGAGGAGTGGTCTGCAGAGCCAAAGGAACCTCTGTAGCTGTCCATGGTCCATGATCCTCAATGCTCCCTGACACTCAGTTGCTCCTAACCCTTAGACCCTCTTGATTCATAGCTAATCTAGTACTCAGAGCTCTCATTTTGACAGGATGAAAGATATGAAAGACACAGTGTCCTATAGTTGATATATCCAATAATTCATGATCACAATTTATGTAGCTACTTTTAATGAATATTTATGTATTTCCACCTTTGGGGAAATTGGGAAGCATATGCTTTTCATGCCTTTCCACTGACTCTCCAACTATATTAAATGCTCTGAATTTAAGTAACCCCTATCCCAGGTAGTGAGACAATGCAGTCATATACAACCAGCCAAGTATGTTTCTGATACACATTTAATAAACTTTTGATGCATTTATTCAATCAACATATGTGCTTTGAATAGTATTAAGTGCTACCACAATTAGAACCACTGGAAATGTATATGAAAAGATAATGTCATTTTCTCCAAGAAGATAATAATAAAGGGTGGAGACAAGAACTCATAAACAGTAAAATAGAGACGACAATCTAGATCTGTAATGGGCACAGTGAATGCAAACAATAGCAGACTAGTGGGAATTTTATATAAGATTTTAACACTGGGACCAAATATTCCACTTTCATACAAGAGTTTGTCATCCCTAGAAGAAATGTGCTGTTAGAACATACTATCAAGTACTGTACATCTGCTAGCAAAAATAGCAATCTTAGTTTCACGAGACAATCTACTAAATATGAAACAAGTGTGTAAAGTATTTACCCATTAGGGTCTTATAGCACTCATCACTTCGTTGTGTAGGGCTTCTCATTTAGCTTGGTATCCAAGAGAGAGGAAATTTAGCTTAGAGAGCAATTCATCTAACAGTGAAATCGCTAACCAAAATGAGGCTTCACTATCAAGGAGAAGGAGTTACATGTATGGCTGGTTCTGAGCAGGAGCCCACATATACGCAGGTGCCTGCAGAGGTCCTTATGAATCTTTCAGAGGAAGATCAAAGAGAAAATAGACATGAATGGGTTGGAGCAGAATGATAGGAGGTAGAAGGAGGCCTGGCATGGATAGGAATTTAGATGGACTCTACACATGCACGATGAGTGATAGCAAATTACAGTGTCCCTGATCTTGAGGAAAATTAGTAATTTGAGTGTGGGAGAACATGAGCAAGCCCAATGTCACCCACAGAGAGTTTAGAACTGTATGAAACACCAAAACACCACTCAGATTCCACACCATAGATTAACTATTACTTTTAGACAAGGTCACACAAGGTGTGACTAGGTCACACAATGGATGTGAAGGGTACTCAGAATTATGCAGTATGACATCCCTTTGTCAAGGGGGTCAACCTATAAAATGTGTTCATTTTTTATTTAGTTTTGCAACGGGGCTTTATGGTTTTTTATTTTAACCATTTTATTGACATACGATTCATTTATCATACAATTCGATGGTTTAAACATATTTAAAAGAATTGTACGCATCAGCCACAAGCAGCTTTAGAACATTTCTTTCTTGTACTCATTTTTAGTTCCCCATTTCCCCCAATTTCCCCTGCCATAGCCCTAAGAAACTATTAATCTAGCGACTGTCTCCATAGATTTACCTATCCTGTATTTCATATAAAGAAACATACACACACACAAACACAACAACAATAACAAAACAGAGAAACCTCAAAAGAAAAGAAAGTAGGCATGCAATGGATGGATTGTTATAGAGTTGCATGAGCACTCAATAAAATGACTTAAAAAAAAAAAAAAAAAGAAAGGGCTGAGCCCCGGTGGCGTAAGTGGTTGAGTGCGGAACTGCGGACCACAGGCTTGGAGGTTCAAATCCAGCAGCGGCTCTCAGGAGCAGCACTGGGTAGCTCCCACTACCACCAGAGGGCAGTGATGTCCCCTTCCCCAAAAAAAAGAAAAAAAACTAGAAAATAATAATAAAAAACTAGAACAAATTTAAAATGGGTCAAAAGAGAGAACAATTTTAAGCTAACTACATTTGCATGACTCCCTTTTCCAATGCCTCTGTCTTATAACAAGGTTATTCCTATCCATGGACAACAGTCAGAGGTGAGTCACCAAAAGTTTAATTCACATGGAGTCCTACAAATGAACTTGGGGCTTTCACTCTCATCTATAGCCATCTACAAACTGGGTGCTCAAAATGTAAACTCTACTATGCTCCACTCGTGGGTTTCATTATTTACATCCTTGAATCTCGCAGGCTGGTGTGCTTGTACTTCATGGACTTAGCTGACACCGGACTTACATGGATGCTTGTTTTAAGATAAGCTGTTAAGACCCCAGATGCTAATTCTTTCTCACACCTGGGCACCATCTGATTTCTTCACCATATTTTGCTATAGCACCATATCTTCAGAGATCTCTTCATGAGGGCAAGTATTGAGTAGGCCATGTCATAAGACCTAACTGCTATTACATTTGAGCTACAATTAAGTATATTAAAATCCATTCATATATATGTATATATAGTTTATTATGTCTACTTTAGAGATATCATTGTCAATTTATTGGGAAACATTATAAATAATGTCCATGAGCCTAAGTAATTCTATTGATAGTATCATTAATGCACCCAATGGTATGGAATTTAAAATACTATTGAGAAGAGGAACATTAATATTGAATTGTATGATTTGTGGGTGATGTGTCAATAAAATTGTTAAAAAGAAAAAAGGAAAGCTTACATATATAAGGAACTTTTTAGTAGTTTTATCAACTAGCCTAGTTGGAATACCTACTACATACTACATTGTGTTGAAAGACACTGGGAATACAAAGAATACTAAGGGTTCAGCCTACTCTCACAGGAACCATAAGCCTTGTACTTCAACAAGATTGTGTTAGCTTTTCTAACTATTTTAGCGAAACAAAAAAAGGACTTTGTTCCTCATAAAAGATAAATGTCCTTTAGTTATAAACAAAGTAGTAGCTGCATGTGGAGGATTAGCCAAGGGAAACAGAAAAAGAATATTGGAAATATCCACAGAAATGACTCAAATCTGTTCAGTTGTTACTGAAAATAAAGAAAACAATGGTAGCAGGTATATTTCCAGGGACTACAAACAGGTACTTAGAGAAAAATATGAGGTGCCCTATAAAGGAAGATTGCTTCTTTGTGAATATCAGCATCTCCATTCCAGTGATCCTTCATTCTGGATAAGGCTGTGCTCTCACTGACACCTCAGAGCTGTCTATTGTAGAGGAAGTAGGCCATGGGAGAACTGGACCTGACAAAGGAACCTCACCTACAGTCCCCTCTTCTTACAAAAGATGTTATATATACCTTATCACACAATTCTAGACATATACACTGGGCTAGCCAAATGTTCCTGAAGAAGTTACAATCTGTGATCCTCACTTCCAAAGTGACTCCAAGATCAAGCTCTCTTGACCAACCTGGAAAAGTCTTAGGGTGAGAGGGGTGAGGGCACTTAGAACGAAACTTGACTTTATAATCAAGATTTCCCATGAGGATACACATTACTTTTGTAGTAAAAGGAGTACTTTTTTTTGGCTGAGCCCTGTTAGCGTAGTGGTTGAGCGCGGGACTGCGGCCCACTGGCTTGGCAGTTCAAATCCAGCAGCAGCTCTCCAGGAGCAAGGCTGGGTCTCCCACTCCCACCAGAAGGCAGTGATGCCCCCTTCAAAAAAAAAAGTTGTACTTTTTTAAACAGAAATTATTAACTATTGCCTACGGATGCCTTATCTTTATAAAACCATACATTCATATTAGAATATGAAGCCCAAGAGAACAGGGACTTTAATGGTCTAGTTTGCTTCCTTTCCTTCAGTACATAAAAGTACTGGCATAAATTAGTACTAGATAAATATTTGTTAAATGAATTATGTCATTAATCATTCAATGTTTTGGGAAACTCATAAAACTTTAATTCCCTGAGTCGAAATCTTTGTAGGAAAAGGTGATGGCTAGCCAGATCTTGAAAAGACTGGAACTAAGGATTTTCTACTTGTCCCTTGAAAACCATCTGCATCCAAAATGTCGGCATGTGGGTGTTGTGGGTATGCACATCAAATGAAGGAAAGGCAATGGGAAACTGGCTGAATACACAGTTAGTGGGAAATGGAACTTGCAAAAACATGCTCACTAATGAAGCCACTTCGGGAGATCAGTTGTTTGAAACACTGTCACGAGTGGTCATAAAACTCCTCTAACTATGCAGTCAAGGGCAGGCAAGAAAGGAGAAGGTCTGCCGACATCGCACGGCAACAGAAATACAGAAAGGCTCCTGCGAGGTGTCTACTGTCAGTCACAACATTCTATTGGGCCTGCGTTTCTGTTCTGCCCGTCTCAGATCTCTTAATGAGGCTTTATAAAGAACTGCCTTTAAAAAAAAATGCATCCCAACCTAGAAATAGCAAAACGCAACCAAGTCTGTCACTGGTAGGAACAAGGTCGATAAGCAGCAAGTGAGACCTTGGATAATCCAGAAACATCTTCCAGCAAGCTTCTCTATGATCTAAGGACCAAAACAACAACCGCTCTGTAGCATGTGATCATTTGATGACCATTTCCACTTCCCATCACCTCCTGCGATTCTCAGAATCCCTGTGTGGTCTGCTTTAACACCAGCCTTTGATGAGGGGAGAAACGGGACCGCAAAGAGACAAGGGGGCAGACTTGCCAGAGTCCCAGAGAAGAGGCAGAATGAGGATTCGAACCACAGCCCTCCTACTTTCCTGCAGAGGTGAATTAACTCCAGAGGTGGACTTGCACCTCTTCATGTGACAAGGCTAACGCCCGAGAAGATGGGAAGGTGCTGTGAAACCTACCACCCAGTGACGCAAGGAGGCTCCCATCTAGCTGGCCAAGCTCCCAACCACTTACTGACAGATGCTTTTATGTTGTTTCGTCACTTCCTCCAATTATTGCATCTGCTGTGTCTTTATTTGGCATTGGCCCTAGTCCAGAGCTCTCCAGCAAGCAAGTAATCTCACCCAGTCGTAGCTGGATACAGACCACACCAAAGCTCACACAACTAGGGGAGGCAAGCTTCCTTGGGTCAGGCTCATTCCTTTCTGCTTCAAACTCTGAGAAGCTCAGTGGTATGCTGCTCAAGGACAGACTCCTTGAGGAGGTTACATTGCCAGGTTCAGTAATCCAGCTCAGGTATTTCCTAGCTGGGGGACCCAGGGAAAGTTACTTAGCCTCTCTGCACCTTGGAATTCTCACCTGAAAAAGTGAGGATTTCAGTGGTATTCGTCTCAGAGAGCCACGTTAAGTCGTAAATGAAAGAATAGCTGAATGCACAGTGCCTAGGACAAAGTAAGGACTGGGGGGAAAAGTTAGCTGTTATTATTTTTATTTTACTTCTATTTCTGAGATAATCCTCTTGAAAAGTTAAGAGTCTGCAAAGTATGAGCGATGGAGGGAAATATATAAGCATATAAAATATAATACAGTGTGCTTAATAATATCTCAGAATGATAAACAGAATAGTAAGGATAAAATATCAAAACAAAAATTCATCAAACGAGACAGGGCCTTACGGAAGGCTCAGGGAAATGTGGTGTTCCCTGCGCCCTGATGACATAGTGGTTACAAGGGGGCTTCTAACTGTCAAGCCAGTAGTTCAAAACCACCAACCGCTCCACAAAACTTTCTACTCCCCTGAAGAGTTAGTCTCACACACCTACAGGCCCTGTCCTATATACCCTATATACCCTTTCCTAGAAGGTCAGAATTTACTCAATGGCTGTGCGTGTGTGTGTGCATTTCGAGAATTCTATCTCTAGATCTTTTCAGGACTGCCTTAAATGCACCCTACTCAGACAAGTATCTCTGACCACCCTATCTCAGGTGGCCTCCCTAATTACTCTATTACATAACCCTGTTGTCCCATCTTTTCATTTTGTCACTGCCTGAAATGATCCTACTGGTTTACTTGCTCACTGCCCAACTGCTACACTAGAATATGTCCTTCGAAGTCGCAGACTTAGTTTTGAATGCACTAGGAGTAGAATGGTGCCTAACATGGAGTAGACCTTTAATAAATTGGCTAACCAAGGGCTCAACACTGAAAAGACCCCTGAAGAACAGAGAAACACTTTCCAACCTATCGACCTGGGTGACTAGATAAATGAAAGTGCCACTGGCACAAAAGCAGACTAGGAGTAAGAGGAGCTTGGTTTCATACATGCTAAGTTTAAAAGGTCAAAGCAGAGGGGTCGCTGAAGTGAAGATGTCCTTTTGGTGGTTGGATGAATAGTGTCTTGAACCTGAGAAAGTGACCCGGGTAGGTGGCACATGCCTACCTGCAATCGTAAACATAAGTCAATCGATTAAAAAAAAAATCATGGTGAATAAAATCACACAAAGTAGAGATGAATAAAGCGGGAAAAGAGCTAAGCATAAGACCCTAACACATCACTGATGTTTGAAGGTTGGGAGGAAGAACAGGACCCCAGTACAAAGATGAAGTCACAGAAAGAGAAAGGTCACACCAAAACACCAAGAGGAAACAATGGTATCCATGGCAATGAAGGGCAAGCCAGATACCACCAGAATCCAGGGTTGAGAGCAGAATGAGAAGGTGCCATGAAACCCAGGTTTTGCATATGGTTATATTCACAAGTGTCTTCCCCCAAAGTACAAGGGCCAGTTACCTGCCCAGTATGTAAAGAAGCTGGAAATAATCACTCACATTCATCCAATAAGGAAAAAAGAAAGATGAAAAACTGCATCAGTGATTCTTCTGAGATCCATCAGATAATTAAGGTCACAGGGCAAACCACCACCACCCAAAATGGGGAAAGAATCACTGCTTACTGAGAGCGTAAAACACTTCCAAATATGAAACTGTTAGCAATATAAATTAATGTAGTTCTCCAAATTTAGATTATTAAAGAAACTGTCAAATCAAACACACTTATTTAACTCCCTTATGATCTCACTAAGATTCTAGAAAACAAATCTAATCTCCCAAAAGCTGCCAAAATCAATGCAGCTAAAGGAAAAAATTATGACAACTGAACACCACGGGCAGAGTAAAGCACTGGAATATGAAATCCAAGTTCCAACTAAATTCTTTCTCCTAATCACATTAAGACTCTTGTATAAGCTTCTGGTCTTGACAAATTGTAAACCGGACTTTCTAGAAAAAAATCCAAATGGTTCTTATTTATCTAGAAAAGTTCTGTTGAACTGTCAGATGTTTTTATTATCAGACACCCAGGCATGCTTCCAGAATATTAGGTCTTATCTAAAGCAGCACTGCAAAGAGCTACACCCTCAATATACAATTTCTACCCAACACTTATTTGCAATTTGTACACACCTGGTTATTTGTCCATCACCCAAAATGGAGCTATTCGAGGGAGAAATTGTGATGCAGCTTTACAGGACTCAAGAAGTTAGCAAAGGTCAGTTCTCCAAAAGAAAACACACAAGCACACCAGAAAAGAGAAAAAGAGACAACAATTGAATCTCAGTCTTCCAAGAATTCTCTGGAAATATACATGTATATACCCCAGAATTCAGAACTCAGAATCACTCCACACACAAAATTAGCTTCAAATGCCAACTCTGAGAATTTTATATCCTAAATTCATAGGGTTCTTACATTACACAACATTAGTTTTCTCCCCCAAACGTCTTACATTTTGTTTTGTTCCATTTTTAGATCTATAGATAAATGAGATAAAATGGAACATAAGCTTAAAAGGCTTTATTACTGGTTTAAATATTCACAATGCCACAATCTGCAGCAGGCAAATCAGAGTCATGTGGTTAAATGTGCAAACAATTACTCAATTTAATTTCATCTTGCCAAAGTTGAAACACAAGCTGTAATCATGGTGGGTGCTGTTCATTTTAGTCCAAAAAGCTACCCTCTTTTATGTTCATGATTGGATTTTATTCTTGGACACAAGAGCAGTGACTGACTCGGAATTTCTCCCTGGGATTCCACACTAAGCATGCTAATTCACAGGGCATTAAGAGGGTCACACCTAAATAAGGCAACAGCTGGATTTTTCCTAAAGTGGCTCCTTCTTTTTCTTAAAGTGATAGTGTCTCAGTTGCACCAGTATTCCTATTCTCATACTACACAGTCATAGATTGCACCTTCATTGAGCGCTGGGGGTCCACTAAGTGAGGAATCCTGGTCTTTGGTTGAAGAGGGAGACTAAAGCAATGCCAGGTTACCGTCTCCCTGCAGGATGGTGGTTAAAAGTACAGGTACCAGGGTCAAACCTACTGCTCCGCCAAAAACTTCAAAAGGTTAATTAACTTCGGTTTACCTTGTTTTTCTGGTCTATAAAATGGAGATACTAACAGAATTTTACATTACAGAGCTCTTATGAGGAATAAAGAAGAATTTTCATGTGAAATTCTTAGCACAAAACCTACCACATATTAGCTTCTCATGTGCAGCATGAATCCTTTTCTATTTATTTTTTAATTAATCATCTTATTGGGGAGCTGTTACAAACCTTATAACAATCCATCAATCAATTGTATTAAGCACACTTGTACATATGCTGCCATCAACATTTCCAAAACATCTTTCTACTTGAGCCCTTGATATCAGCTCCTCTTTTTTTCCCCTCCCTCCCCCTCCCTTCCATCCTGGTCAATTATGTTATTGTTGTTATTGCATGTCTTACACTGTCTGTTGTCTCTCTTCACCCACATTTCTTTTATTCACCCTCCTGGGGATGGGTTCTATATCCAACCTTGAGATGGGTTCCCCCTTTCTCCCTCTCCCTTCATAATATCACTACTCCCCCTATTGGTCCTGAGGGTTTTATATCTGTCCTGAATTCCATGTGTCAAGAGGAAGCATGAACATTATCAAATAACCCAATCGCAAATACCTGTGTCATAATTATCTACACTGCATAATAAATCACCTCCAAATTTGACAGCTTAAAACAAGCATTTGTTATTTCCTATTTGCTGTGGGTTAGAAATCTGAGCAGAGTGTTTAGCTCAGCGCCTCTGCTTCAAGACATTGACAAAGGTGTAAACAAGGTATCTGCTGAGGTCTTCTCTGTGAACACCCTTGACAGATCCAGATCTAAGTCCACTCGTGTGCTGTTGACAGAACTCAGTCCCTCTCTAGCTACTGAGCTGAGGACCTCACGTCCCGATGGCTGGAGACCAAGAAATGCCCCATCAGTTCCTTGCCACAAGAAGTGAGCCTCCTCAACTGCTGTTTACAAGGTGATAGATGACTTCTTTCAGAACAAACAAGAAAGGACAGACAAACTGGGAGCCATGACTCAAAGGTGACATCCCATACTCACCATGTTGTATCTGATACCCACCCCCAAGTCAATTTCAAAAGAAACTCTGCATAGACTTTCTGAGGCTGTAAGTCATTACAGATAAGATGGCCTCATCCTTCTCCCTGGGAGTGGTTAGTGGGTTTGAACCACTGACCTTGCAGTCAGCCATCTAACATTTACTCAACAGCACCACCAAGGCTCCTGAATAAATACCAGGTAATGGGGATTACTGAGGATCATATTAAAGGCTTCCTTTAAGAAGAGTCAAAGTCTTCACATTAATATTCAAAATATACTTTTTCCAACAAATGTTTCGGTTCCTACTCCATATGGTACTGTAGTGGGCTGCTAACCACAAGGTGCACAGTTCAAAACCACTAGTTTCTCCTTAAGAGAAAGATGGGACTTTCTACTCTCCTGGTTACGGTCTCAGACACTCACAGGGACCATGACTTTGGATTACTTTTTTCACTCTGTACCAGGCACTGTAAACATACTCTAAAAGGATTTTGAAGAAAGAAGACATGACTCTGACCTCATGAAGCTCATCGACTAGCAGAGGAAATACTCAGAGACTTGCGAGTGTTGGTGCAAGAATTCAACTAAAGCACCATGGAATTTGCTCTGACACTTCAGAAGACCCCCTATAGAACCAATTACCATCTATTCTGCCACCCACTGCTGTCGAGTTGATCCCAATGCAGAGCAGCCCTATCGAGCAGAGAAGGGCAGCCAACCGGGTTTCCAACGCTGTTGTCTTGACCAGGACAGACCAAAACATCTTTACCCTGTGGGGCCGCTGGTGGGTTTGAACACTTTTCAGTTAGGAGCTGGATACCTACCCAGGGCACCTTCCAAGTTGTGACAAATGTTATTTTTTTAAAAGCTTCTCAGTGTGGATTGTTATAAAAGAGCTGTAAGAGGCCCCAATAAAATGACTTCTTTCCTAAAAAGACGGGGGGAGGAATACACACACACACACACACACACACACACACAAAAGCACATCATAAAAAAGTCAGAGTTACTGTAACTTACTCAGAAGTCATGTAAAGTTCCTCTGAGGACTAGAGAACCAGATGAGAAGCCCAGCCCTTGCAGCAAATAAAAGGGCAGGGCCAGGAGGGCTAGCAAGGATCCAAAGCAAAAGGGGGCGGGGCAGGGTGTAGGGGATGGCACTAAGATGCAAAATGTACAGCACTGGCACAGGCTCCACCAGCGGAGGGATGGGAACCAAAGCCACCAACTAGGAAAGTGTCTCACGGGCACCTATTCGCAACTAAAATTAAATTTTCCAAGTGTAATTCAGCTAGTTAAGGCCTTGATGATCTAGCATTCATCTAGAGATAGTCCACTCAGATAAATAGAGTTAATAAAATATACTTTCGTTTCAATCTCCCAGACTTCCAAGCTTCCAGTATCTATCTGGAAAATGGGGCTATTTTACTAATTTGCCCATAAAGACACATTCCCTTAACAAAAATCAGATCTTGTGCTAATGTGTTACTGCTAACCAAAAAGCACTCACTTAGAACAATGAAGACTCCTTCACATTCCACTTCATTAAATGCAATCAATTTTTCCATAAATAATGATGCTAAATGGCTCCAGGAGTCAAAGAGAACACAGGAATGCTGATATTCATACATGGCAGAGGAAGACTGAAGCCCCCAAAACAAATCATCTTTGATTTCCAAGGTTAGAAAATAGATCCAGAAACAGACGCAGCTCAATGAGTATTTAAATAAAAGAGCATTCCTTCGAGGCATTCAAATTCTTCTCAATGACTTTTCTTGCTTACCAGCAAGTTCCGGTGTCAAACAGCCATAAAAGGACACATTTAAATTCACCTGATTCGATACCCTTGTATCGGAAAAGAAATTAGTGCATCCTCATTATATGCATGTTAACCTGGGCTGGGATACTTCTGATTAATAGTCTACCTTGTAATCCTATTGGCAAAAACACTGTGAAACCTCCAAGTTCACGGTCAGTAGTCAATAACCTAAACCCAGAACTCACTGCCATTGAGTCCGTTCTCAATCTTAGGGAACTTATAACAGGGCTGGGTTGCCTTCAGAGGCTGTGAATCTTTCATAGGAACAGGCTGCTCCATCTTTCTTCTGAAGAGCTGCTGATGGGTTCAAACTACGAACCTTGCAGCTAGCAGCCCCACCAGGTTCACTAGCCCACAGACTCACCAGGGATCCTTTCCAGGGGTCAATACATACATAACAATGCAATTAAAATTGGGAGTTGATAACACGCTCAAAAAACGAGTGTTAACCATAAGCTAACTCTGAGCACAGCACGCCTCCAGCCGCTTCCATCAGACTTGAACACAAAGATAGAATTCCCAAAGTCAAAGCCACAGACAGAACAAAGCAGACATGATCAAAATTGCATGCTTTCCTGGGGCAATAACTACAGTGGGGTAAAAGTAAAAAAAGCACTACCCATAAATCAAATCTGTGGAAAGAACCCTGATGCCCATGATAAGGTGGAGAAGGGGATCAAGTATGTAGCCCAACAAAAACTTCTTAATGTAAGAGTTCTTTAAGCTTGTGAAGTAATTTGGGTAACAGCAGGAGAGTAGTGGGCCCTAAATTCAGAGTCTGTTGGCTGGCAATACAAACCTCTGGCTAGAAGTTGAAAGAACTGGATTCCAGCCTCAACTAATTAACTCTCTGGCCTTTAGTAAGCATCTTCAATCAATCAATTAGCAAGTAGTTATTGAGTAGCTACTATATGCCTAGAGTTAAGCCAAGGCATAGAAACAAAGGCGATTAAGTCACAACTACTACTCTTGAGAAACTTAATATTTAAAAACAAACACCGGCAGCCCCTGGACTCAAGATTAGGAAGGTCCATTTCATGGACAAACCATGGCTATGAACCAACCCAGGGGGAAGCCTATTAAAATTTTCAGGATCGCATATTGTTTTATAAGAAAAGGGCACTACTGTGACACTTGCAAATCAAAAATTACTTGATTGTTATGCTAATTAGGCTTTAGTGCAACTGAAAGTGTCTTTTTAATAGTTTGATGCATAGAAAATGTACAACCCACTAAGATGATCACTTGATTATGTGATGTCATATACAGTACAAAGTCAACATAAAGACCGGTTTAGGAATGCATCTTGGGCCCTAGCCTATCTGAGGTTGCGATAAAACCTCAGCTTTCTGGACTTCACTACTCCATTTCTCTAGAGTTGGGAATCAAATATTTAAGTATACGGAATTTTTTATGTGCTTTTTCCAATGTAAATCTTTCAGAAATATACTCTCAGCATTCCCACAGCTGTTTTAAAAAACACACTATCTAGCTCTACTAGATACTAATAAGAGTATGCATGGAGATGAGTGGGAAAAGATCAAGTGGTAACTAAAAGAGAACCCACAGACTGGGAAAGGATTTTTAGTCATGACATAAAAGACAAAAGGCTTATTACTAAAATCTACAATAATACCCTCCTAGCCTACAAGAAGAAGAAAACAGTTAACCTCTGAGGAAGTGGGCAAAAGACCTGAACAGAAGTTTCACTGGGGAGGAGACCTGAAGGGTCAATAAACATATGAGAAAATGCTCCCGATCATTAGTCATCAGAGAAATGCAAATTAAAACAACCATGAGATACCACCTAGCACCCTTGAGAATAGCCCAAATCAGAAAATCAGAAAGCATCAAGTGTTGGAAGGACATGTTCCACTGCTGGTGGTCATGTAGGTATGTACAGCCTCTGTGGAAAGTGATCTGGTGATATTTAAATCAAATGGAAAATGAGCTGCCTAATGACCCAGCTATGCCTCTACTGGGCATATATCGAGAAGATAAAAAACAGACCAAGACCAGTTGTTTATTACAGCACAATTCACAATCTTAAAGAACTGGAAACAACCTAAACTTCCATCAGTAGATGGGTAGATTAGAAAACTCTAGCACATATGCACAATGGAGCACTATGCATCACTAAAAAGCACTGATAATCACATGAAACACATCGCCTCATGGAAAAAGTTGGAGGAAATTATGCTAAGCAAAATTAGCCAACATAAAAGGACAAATATAACATGAGTTCTATGCATTGAGTACAATCATCAAGTAAGTATAGAACAAAAGCCATTTATCTCACATTACACAGGTTGAGGTACAGGCATTCGGGGGTGGGGGGGGGGGACAGAACAAACCCAAGGATGTACATGTCATTACAACATAAAGAAGAGGTAAGGGAGAAAGAGGGAGGGACAAACGTGGCGGGTGAGGGTGACTATGGTCCTGGAGTTGCAGAGCACTAACACACCCAGGAGAGAGAATTGCTTACATCTCCACAGAGTTGGGAGTATACACCAGACCCCATCATGGTGCACTAAACCTTGAGGCAATGTAACCACATGAAGCAATATGTGAACAGAGAGGGCTACAGGGTCAGTCCCAGTCAGAGCCAAACTGACCCCCTCCTTAGAAGTGTGTGCTAAAGAGGACATTAAGCCTACAGGTTAGGGAGAGGGGCCAGCTAGCTGTGCCCACACAGAAGTAAACCAAGAAGGAAAAAGAGAGATTGAGGTTCTAGACCCCTATCAGCACACCAATTCCAGGGGACAACGTCCTTGGACGGAGCTGCTAAGGAACAGAGAGAGCTATGGGGCCGATAGCAGCTCGAAACATGTGCATACCACCTCGGAACACAATACTGGAGACACCCAGCAGGGAGGCAGTCCAATCTGAACACCCCCCACAACAGTGAGCCAAGAAGAGAACATAAGAGATCAGCAATGGAAGCAAAGCAAAGTCACAAAGTCCCTGAGGTGCCCCCCAAATAGACTAAAGGCTAGGAGAGGAAGCTACCAGAACTCCCAAGATGCTTGGGGTGATGGTGCTAGTTATGATCCTTTTTCTTTATATTTTTTCTATTTCTTTATTTTTTCTCTATTACATTTTGTGTTTTCTTGTTTTATTGTCTACATTACTGCTGGTTTGTCTACCTATATAAGATAGGCGTGAGAAGCAAGCCTGAGAAGAAAGCAAAGGAACTGAAAGCTCCAGAGTGATTTAGGGGAGGAGGAATCAGGGGAAGGGAGCAGTGCGCACACAGCACCCTAGACGGGAGAACATAGCTAATATCCTACTCAGTTAAGAAAAACTAAAAGCTTTCCCTTTAAGATTAGGCACCAAAACAAGGATGATTATTTTCACCATTACTAGCTAGTATTGTACTGTAAGTTCTAGCCAGAGCAATCAGGAAAATGAAGAGAATCCAAATCAGAAAATAAGTGAAACTGTCTTTATTTGCTGACAGCAAGATCCTAAGTACTACAAATCCCAAATAATCTAAGAAGGCTACTAGAGATAATAAAGTAGCTCTGCAAGGTGGCAGGGTAAAAGATCAATATACAAAAGTCAGTTGTGTTGCTATGTACATGAATGAACACTCAGAAAATAAAATCTAGACAATAACTCCACGTAGAATAGCATCAAGAAGAATAAAATGCTTAGAAATACATCTAACCTGGAAGATGAGAGATTTGTATAGTGAAAACTATACAATATCACTGTAAGTAGTGAAAACCAAAAATAACTAGAAAGACATTCTGTGTTCATAGATTAGGAGACTTGATATTGCCAACATGTACATACTACCCAAAGTTATCTACAGATTTAATACAATCTTGATCGAAATGCCAACAGTCTTCTTTGCAGAGATGAAAAAAGCAATCCTCAAATCCATATGGAATTGTATGGGGCCTCAAATGGCCAAAATTAATATTGAAAAAGAAAAATGAAGAAAACTCACACTTACAAATTCAACATTTAGAGTTCCAGCAATCAAAATTATGAGACTTATATAAGGATAGACATATAGTTGAATATAATTGAGAGTTCAGAAGTAAACTTATACATATATGGCTGGCTGATGTACAAACATGTGGAATAAGAAAAGAATTGCCTCTGCAGTTGCTAAGACTTAGGAACAGAGAATCTCCAAGAATGGAGATGCAAAAGAATGAAGTTGGCCCATGGCCTCACACCGTATATGAAAATTAAGTCAACATGGATAAATAACTGAAATATAAGAATTAAAGTCATAGAAATCTTTAAAAATACAAATGTAAAACTTCAAGTCTTAATTTCTACATTTTCTAAGCTATGACATCAAAAGCTTGAACTACATAAGAAAAATAAAGGTAAATTGGACTTTATCGAGTTGAACTCTTACGCCGCAAAGGAATTTTTCCACAAACTGAAGAGATACCTAACATAATGAGAGAAACTATTTTGAAACAATAGTGATAAGAGTTTAAAGTTTAGAATATGTAAGTATCTAAAATAAACCAAATTTTTAAATGAGTGAAGACCTTGAGTAGACATTTCTCCAGAAAAAAATATGCAAAAATGCATATTAAGTACAGGAAAAGATGTTCAATGTTGTTAGTCTTTACCAAATCAAATTCACTGCCATTAAGTCAGTTCAAATTCATAACAACTCTATAAAGGGTTTTGAAGCTGCAAATCTTTATAGGAGCAAATACCCTCAACTTTCTCCCACAGAAAGCCTTGTGTGTTTATACAACAGACTTTATGGTTAACAATCCAATGTTTACCTAACAGCACAATAAAATACAACCTCACACCCACTAGAATAACTATGATAAAAAATGGAAGATATTAAAAGAAGTGCTATCCTCGCTAAAGGCACTGGTGAAAAACAAGGCTCAATGAATTGATTGAATACCAATTGCAGTGACACAACAAATGAATTCAACACTGGAAGTACTTACTCAGCTACCTGTGTGATGAAGTAGAAACCATCCAAATCTGTGCCCATTCCAAAGGAAGGTGACCAAACAGAATATGGAAATTATTGAACCATATTTTTTAAAAAATGGTTGCAGCAGTGCACTGATAGGGAATTGCCAGAGAGTCACACAGTTTTCAGAACAGGACATGGAATCAGGGCTATCATTGTTAATGTCTTGGAAAAAAGCAGAAAGTGCTGGAAATATGTTTACCAGTATTTTATTGAGTGGGCAAAGGAATTCAACTGTATGGGTCATAAAAAAATATGGATAATGTTGCCAAGAATGGGAATTCCAGGAAACAGAATCATGTTCATGTAGAACGTATACATAGACCAAGAGGTAGTAGTTTGATTAAGATGATCCTGTGTGGTTTAAAATCAGCAAAATTGTGCACACAGGGGGGTGTCCTTTCACCATATTTAATCAACCTGTAAGATAAACACATAAATAATCCCAGAAACTGGACTCTATAAATCAGAACATGCCATTAGAATTACAGAAAAAACTCATTAACAACCTGCAGTACAGATGACATGATACTGCTTGTGGAAGATTAAATGGGGACATATGTGAAATGTTCAAAATAATAATATCCAAGAAAAGGAAGAAGAAACAAATCTAGTTGCTGTCTAGGCAGTTTCAGCTCATGGTGGCCCCATAGTTCCCCAGTACTAATGCAGTCCATGTGGTTTTCAAGCGCTGTGGCCTTTTAAACGTAGATCACCAGACCTTTCTTCTGAAACCCCGCTCAGTAGATTCAAACCACAAATCTTTCAGTTAATAGAAAAGGGCTTAACTGCTTGTATCACCCAAGGAAGTTCTCAGGACCTCCCATCTCAATAGTAGTAACTATTGCTATAATTTTGCTTTATTTTTCTCATAGTCAAACAACTGCTTCTGCTTCCAGAGTGTGGCTGACAATTATGGTGGTAACTGCAGAGTCTTCATGACTACAGTGTGAATCGTATACTGACTTTTGACTGCCAACTATAAATGATGATGATGCCTAAGTGCCAGCTGGGTGTCAAGCCCCTAACAAGTTCTTTGTCAAGCCTAGGAAGGCAAAGGGCCAATAGTTAAGAAAAGGGGCATCTCCCCAGAGCAAGAAAGACCACAGCACTCTCTTCAACTCTCACAGGGAAGTAAGAGGCTCAGAGAAAAAGGTCATCAGGGAACTCTACAGCCTTACACTCAGCAAGGAGATAATCAATTACATGTCCATGGAACCTGCGTGGGCAGGACAGGGGGAAAGAACAACTGAAAGGGTGAGCATGGAGAATGAAGAAAAAATTCCTTGAGTCACAAGCTGTGGTCTGGGAGTCAAGCCTTCTTTAATACAGAGGACTGTTCTCACTGCCAGAACTTCGTAGGAGGATAAGACATCACAGGACCTGGCTCCAGAGACCTATCAGCACACTGTGTATCTTAGGACCACGGATATTTGGAAATGGTTTGGTCCTGGGGCTGCAATTTTCCGAAAGCAGGAGATATCCCTGCCCTACTCTTTATTACCCTCTACCACCTCCATGGATGAAAGACAAGGTTTTCTAGTTCTGTGAAGAGCTACCTCGGAAACCCAGAGGGACCATACTACCCTGTCCTGCAGGGTCACTGTAAGTTGAATTTGACATGATTGCACTGAATTTTTCTTTGGTTGGTTGTTGATTGTGCTGATTCTATTTCATCTGGTTGTGGTTAGTTGGGTTGGATTGGGTTTGGCCACTTCCACATTCAGGGGGAAGAGAGATGTTTAGGAAGGAGGTAACTATTCCAGATAAAGAGACTCAAATATTAAAAAAATGGTCAGAAATGATAAAGCTGGGGGGGGGATACAAATGTCTTAGCCATACAAACAATTTCATTGAAAAGTAACACTCATTGAGAATCCACGTTTCAACTATCAGAAGAAAAAAAAGAATTCTCTTCACTGGATGAAAGTAGGCACTCACATATATTTGGAGTGCTGATTAGAGCAAGCCATGAGAAGGGAGTGTAATTTGGCCATTATTATTAACATATCTTTAAACCTAACAAATTCACTACTAAAAGTACACCTGCAGATACATCTGTATAAGGCAGTTTCTATGAGATTATTCATAGCAACATTGTTTTTAACAGTAAAACATAAACAACATCAACTCTAATTTCCACCAATATAAACTGAAATCTATTCAGACAATGTAATTTACAAGAAGAAATAAGACCCAATAGAAAAATGGGCAAAATGGAAGAAAGGAAAATGCGCAGAAAATATATGAAAAGGTGTTCTATTTCATTCTAGTAGAAAATTCAAACTTGAAGTACACTCTGATATCACTTCCTACCTATCATATTTGCAAAACTTTCAAGTCTTCATCACATACTACCAGCAAAGCTGTGGGGGTAACGAGCCCTGTCATAGATTGCAGAGTCGAGTACAAAATGGCTCAGTGCTGTGGAGGGGGCATTTGGCAACAACTCAGGAGCCCGGGCAAAGTAGTAGGTTCCACCTTCGGCTACCAACCACAACGTCAGCGGTTTGAAATCACCTGCCACTCCCGGGGAGAAAGAGACTTTCTATTCCCATAGAGTGAAGTGCTGGAAACCGACAGGGGCAGTTCTACCCTGTGCTGCAGAGTCATCTGAGCTGGAACTGATGTGATGGCAGAGAGTTGGGTTTCTTTGTTAGATCAAGGTGACATGTGTATTTACTCTTTGGCCTGTTGCTGTGGTTAGTTTCCCCCAAGTGGGTTCCAAGTCATAGCGATTCACAGTTCACCAACACAGAACACTGCCCACGCGGGCACCATTCTCACAATTTGTACTGTCTGAGCCACTATTGCACCCACTGTGTCAACCCATCTTTTGAGGGTATTCCTCTTTTTGTCCTGATACTCTACTAAGCATGATGTCCTTTTCCAAGGTCTGGGCTCACCCCCCAAATATGTCCAAAGTATGTGAGACATATTCTCAGCATCCTCACTTCGAAGGAGCTTGCTGACTGTATTTCTCCGATGACAGATTTGTTGGTTTTCCTGGTAGTCTGTGGTGATTTCAATATTCTTCATTAGTATCATCATTTAAATCCACTGATTCTTGTTCGGTTTTCCTTATTCCATGTCCAACTTTCAAGTGCATATGAGACAACTGAAAGTACCCCGGCTTGGATCGGTGGTAACTTCGCTCACTGCCAGTGGGTCAAGGTCAACTCCCAGTGAGTCTACAGAACAAGGCAGAACTGCCCTTGGGTTTCTGAGACTGTGACTCTTTCCAGGAATAGAAAACTTCCCCTTGCTCCCCTCAAAAATAACATCTTTGCTTTTCAACACTTCAAAGAGGTCTTGTGCATTGTTTGATCTCTTGATTGCGGTTTCCTTCCATGAGAATTCATTGCGGTCCAACCAGGAATTCCTTGACAGCTTCTCTATTTCTTCATTGATCATGTTATCTATTGGACCACCGTGGGCGATTGTGACAATTTTGGCTTTCTTTACATCAAGTTGTAACCCTATTGAAGACGGCCACCCTTGATGTTCATCGGCAAGTGCTTGAAATCCTCCTCACTTTCTGCAAGGTTGCGTCATCTTCAAATTGCGGGTTGTTCATAGACTTTCCTCAAATCCTGATGTCACTTTCCTCTTCATATCGTCTGGCTCCTCTGATCGTTTGCTGGGCATACAGGTTGAATAAGTTTGACAAAAGGATACAATTCTGACATATCCCCTCCCTCAATTAAAACTGTGCAGTGTTCCCTTTTCCTGTTCAAACAACTGTCTGTGATCTGTGCATAGGTCCAGCAAGTGCACAATGAAGTGCTCTGGAATTTCCCTTCTTCTCATGTTATCAGGAGTGTATTATGACCCACGTAGGTGAATGCTTTTGCATGTCAAGAAAACACAAGTAAACACCTTTCTGGTGTGTATTCTCTGCTTTCAGCCAAGCTTCATCTGCGGTCAGGAATGCTAGCCCTTCTGCAAGGACCTGTAAACACCTTTCTGGTGTGTATTCTCTGCTTTCAGCCAAGCTTCATCTGCGGTCAGGAATGCTAGCCCTTCTGCAAGGACCTCCTCTGATTCCAGCTTGAACTTCTGGCAGCTCCCTGTCAACGTGTTACCACAACCACTTTTGCGTTCCCTTCAGTACAATTTTACTTGCATGCGATATTAGTAATATTGTTTGACAATTTTCACATTCCATTGTATCACCTTTCTTTGGGATGGCTATACATATGGATCTCTTGTTTGGCCCACAGTCAGTGGGCCAGATAGCTATCTTGCAAATTTTAGCATAGCCAAACTACTGGTTCTAGTGCTTCGTCGACTTGTTGAAACATTTCTATTGGTATTCCCTCATTCCTGGAGCCCTTCATTTAATTCCTTTGCTGATGCCATCAATGTAGTTTGAACTTTTTCCTTCAGTACCATTGACTCTTGATCAAATTCTATCTCTTGAGTGGTTGAAGATCAACCAATTCTTTTTCATAAAATGAGTCTGGATTCCTCCCATCCTTCTTTTTATGCATTGTTCAATACTTTGCACATGGAATTCTTCAATACTTCAACTCAGGGCTTGCACTTTTATTCAATTATTTCGGCGTGAACTATACTGAGTGTGTTCTCCCTTTTTGGCTTTCTAACTCCAGGTCTTCGTACTTTTTATTACAATGCTCTCTTTGTCTTCTTGAGCTGCCCTTTCAAATGTTTTATTCACCTTTTATATTATAATGTCTTATGGTCACTTTAGTTACTCTATGTTCAAGAGTATGTTTGAGAGTCTCTTCCAACACCACTTTGGTCCTTCCTTCCTTTCAATGTTTTTTTTTTCCTGTCTGACTGCCTGTCTTTTCAATGACTTTTTGCTTTCTTTGTGTATGATGTTCCTCATGCCATCTCACAACTCCTCAGATCACTGCTTATTAGTGTTCAATGCACCATATCTGTCCTTGAGGTGTTCTCTAGGTTTAGGTTGTATTTTGACTCTCATGGACTTGTTTTAATCTTCCTCAGTTCAACTTGAACTTGCATTGGGTCAACTCAGCTCTTGCCCTTGTTTTGGCTGATGATATCCTGCTTCTCCATCACTTTTCTTGTAGATATAGCCTCTTTCATTCTTGTGCACTTCATCTGGCAAAGTTCACATCTATAGTTGCCATTTATGTTATTGGGAAAAAAGGGGGTGGTATTCATGACGTAGAAGTCATTGGTGTTGCAAAATCCTATCATTCAATCTAAGCTTCAGTTCTATCACCAAGGCCATATTTTCTGTCATTCCTTTCGCTTTGTTTTCAACTTTCACCTTAGCTCTTGATTGCATGCTTGATCAAATCAGACTGAAGAAGCTGATAGAATTCTTAAATTTTCTCATCATTAGCTTTAGTGATTTGTGTATAAAGCTGAATAATAGCTGTATTAACTGAATTTACTAGGTGTATTGATAGTATCCATCACAGACAATAATCAACTTCAAGACAGAGATTGAAAAGTTATTTCTGATGATCACTGCAGAGTCATTCCTCTTAGATTTGTTCTTCCTTGCATAGTAACCCATATGATGGTCCGACTCAAAATGACTAATACTAGTCCATTGAAGCACAGTCCTGGCTATGATACTGATCTTTATGGATTCTATTTCATTTTGGTGGCTTCCATTTGTCCTAGATTCAGATGTCCATAAAATTCACCTTCAAATTGTTGATGGATTTTACAGTTGCTTCTTCTCACTAGGGTCATGCTCCATTGGTATTGAAGGTCAGGAAAGCTTTATTCCACCCACATCATATAGGCAACTCTATTTTGAAAAAGCAGTTCTTGCCCAGTCACATTTTGAATGACTTCCAACGTGAGAGGTTCATCTTCCAACACTGTATCTGACAATGCTCCTCTGGCGTTAATATGGTTTGCAGTGGTTAGTCCCTCAGAAATGGAAGCCAACTCTTCCTTTATAGTCTTCTTTTTCTGGAAGCCCTACTGAAATCTTGTATTTGAAATACCGGGAGCATAACTTCCAGTAACACAGCAACATGCAAGCTACCACAGTATGATGAACTGGCAAACAATCAGTAGACTCTTTGACCTAGCAGTCCCCACAGATGCACAAAATTATTCATTCACCATCATTAATATGCCAGAACATGCTGGAAATTAACTTAAATGCTCATGCAGAGGAAACTGACTGAGTGAACTGCTACAAATCCACCTAGTGGGAAACCCAGAAGGCAGATGAAAGAAGGAGAAAAATCTCCATGAATTGCTATGAATTCTTTTCAGGACTATTAAATGGAAGAAAAGTAAGGTACAGAAGAGCATATACTATGTGTCAGAGAGGGAGAGAAACAAAGAAATAAGAAACACACACATACTTATTTTTGTAGAAAAAACCCCAGTAAGAAAATGATGGAATAAGAACAGGATAGGAATAACTTTGAATACTATCTTGATTTTGAAACATATAAATATTTTATATTTCTAAGAAATAAGCCTAAATTTGTAACAAAAGCACACCCTTCTATTGAATATGAACAGAAAGAAAATCAAACCTCAGTGCATATCAAAATAGTAGAAACATCTTACTCAGAATGTAAGAATTTGTATTAGCAATTTTGCATCGATACCTCTAACTATAAATTTGCCCACAGTGGAATTTGATTGGGGCAGGGGAGGAACTTTACTTAGTAGGTTTGGGGTAGGTAGTAGGATTCGTGCTATAATCCCCAAACTCATGTGTGTGCACTGTAAAATAAAAGGAATACATGTACTGACATTGTTGAACATCAAACTCTTCACTATGGGGAAAAACAGATTTATGGGGTTAGATCTACATTGACTATACCAGAATGAGCTCATAATTTAAAAATACATGTGCATATGTACATAAAGCCTAGAAAGTGTCTAAAAGCAATGACAAATCCAAGTAGAGATGAACACACATATGTAACACCCAGCTCTTCATTTATAAATATCAGTTCTCGTTAAAAGAAAAGGGTTTTTTGAGGGAAAGGGTGATTGCAGGACTCTAGGAAGAAAAATAAAGATGAGCCCAGTACATCTATTTATAGCAGGAAGTAGGAGTGTGCCCAATGAGACATAAAAGCAGCTTGAATAGGCGTCCACAGCCAAACCTGGAACAATATGAACATCAAAGAGAATCATAGTGCTGATGGTAACACACTAAAGGGTAACAATGAAATGCAGATGAATCCAGGAATTCTAAATGATACTAAAATGACGGTGGGGGGGGGGGGAGATGGAGCTTTTGTATTTAAAATTAGCAGCTAATAAATCTAGGAAGAAAACCACAATGAAATAATTGGCAAAGACCACCAATGGATGCTAAAACCACTGGTGAAAAGCTGTGGGATAACAATATATTCATAGTGGCTCAAAATTCCATTCTATTGGTTATTATAAGCAGATTAGGGTTTATCTTTATAGTGAAAGCTCTGGCAGACAGTATCTTAACCAAGAAATCAAACAAACCCAAAAATCACCAGTAATGGGAAATATACCATATCACCCTTGTGATCTTTTTGCCAAAATATCTCATCTGAATCTAATCATTAAGAGGTCATCAAAAACATAAGATTGTGGAAGATTTTACAGGGTAATGGGCCACAAGTCTTCAGCGCTATCAAAGTCATAAAAGATCTCTCTTCTCCAAAAATGATGGGTCTTCTTTACTAAACAAAAGGTGACCTGATGATCAAATCTGATATTCAGTATCAAACTTTACCCTGGAACAAAATATAAATATTGCCATTCATAATATATCTATATTGCTTTATATGGAATATAGATATTTCTGTACATGATATTTGAGGAAAACAGGAGAAATTTCAATATAGAATAGATAGTATTTTGTTGCTTTTAAATTTCTTGAGTCTGATGATTAAGTTTCGGAAAAGTGTCATTCTTAGGGAATTCATCAGGCAAAGTATCTTTTAAAATACAGTAAGAATGGTCTAATCTGAAAAAAAAAATCCCGAAATTATATTATGCTCAAAAAGAGAAAGCTACAGAACTGTATATAGATAATTCTATGTTGGCTTAAAAGGTGGTGTGGATAAAATGTCTTTTTATTTTCTTGAATGGACATATGAAATTTTTGAAATTGTACATAAGAAATTAATAACAGCGGTTACCTGTGGCACGCGGCACAGAGAAACAGAACAAATCAGGGCACATAAAAGACAGAATTGGGAGCTTGTATATTCAATGAATATTTTTTAAAATATTTTGAACCATAAGCAAAGTATTATCTACTTTGAAAAAGTGGCTTTTTTTTTAAAGGAAAGGGAAACCCTAGACCATGGGAGAAATGAGTCTATAAGCGAGAATCTTCAGGGACCTACAAGAGGTGCGATGCTCTGACCACAGTTGACTTTGGTCTTCCTGGACTTTGTAGGAAGAAAGTAGGGGTTCAGGCTGCCAACACATCCAAAATCTTACATTCTTGAATGTGACTGTTTCCCTGAGTTCCTAAGGAAGTCGTGAGCAGAGATTGGATTACCAAAAATGTCCATCACAGCATTGTTATAACTGAAGGGGAAACTGAAAGAGGATGACAATCAGCGATGAAAATGTAAAACAGGCTTGTGTCAATAAACTGCAGAACAGGTCATTTGTTTTACATTCAATCATCCACGCAGTGACGATCTGCTTGGTAAGCCTTCAAGGAACTCTCGATAAAAAGTGTAAAGATAAACAATTAAAACCCAATTGCAAGTTCATAGGGTGATGTTGTCAAAGTTATGCCATACCATAAAAAGATGTCTGTCTTTGCATTTCAAAATGAAAAGGGAGTATGCACTATGTGAGTTCATGGAAAAATTATATACAGATGGAAATATAAATGTGTAAAACGACATAGCTACCCTGGGGTGAAAACACTACGGAAATGATTTTTTTTCTTCCTTCTGCTTTTTATTTTTTTATTTCCTCAAAAGTTGAGATTTATTTTCTGAGCTGTTTTTTCCTTCTTTTTTTTCTGTAGTGAAATTATTTTTGTGCATCGGACTGAAACAGCCATGCATAGAAAGCTTCTGAAGAAGAGTGATCGAGATGTATGCGTCATCCACTTGGGGGAAGGGGGGAAGAAATTTGCAGATCGCTCTCGAGATTGGGGACAGCCAACTCACGTCTGTGACTCCTGACACACTTCTCAGTACAACTTGCCGTGAGTGAGGGAAGCAGGAGGCACGAGACCACTGGCTGGGATATCAAAACAAGCCTGTCAGCCTGCCGACAAGCCCTAAAAGCAGCTCTGCCCAAGATAGGTCAGCATCCTCTGGACCGTGACAATATTTCTCCACTCACTCCCCAGGGAGTGATCACAGCTGAGAGGGAAATCGTAGCCCCATTCCAACATCGCGCCCATCATGTCAGCCCAGACAGCACCTGAGGCAAAGGACCGCTGTAAAAAGCTGACAGAAGCAGCTTCCGCATATCAGCATATTCTTGTGACTCTGGAAAGAGGCACATTGGCTTTGTGTCACCCTGCTGAGAGAATCCCCTTTTCTTGCTCAGTGGCAGAGCCCGTTAACAGAGTGAGGTTTACTTCGTTCACTTGGAGGCTTGAAGTCAAACCCAGTTCGAAGCCCTGTCCCAACCCACTGCCACTACCTCCACCCTGAAATAGCTCTATTACTTGCCTCAGGGAGATAATGGAAGTGATGGAAGCTTCGTCCAATGTAGGAAAATTCAATTCATTGTGTGTAAAGTGCCTGGTCCGGAGGCTTTGAATACATGTGAGCATATACACACACACACACACACACACACACACACACACAGGAGCCCTGGCTGGTGCTCACAGTTAAAGTTCTCAGCTGCTAACTGAAAGGTGAGAGGTTCAAGTCGACCAAGACATACCCCCAGAAGAAAGGCAACCATTGGCCAACCATTGGAAACCCTGTTGGAGCACAGAACAACTCTGACACAAATAGGCCACCTGAGTCAGAATACAGTGCATGGCCACAGGTTTATGCGCATGCACAGGAGGGCTGCAAATCTTAAAGCAAAGACATTGACAGGACTTCTTAGACTAGCTTCTGGTAAGTAGTGAGTCTCAATAACAATGGCTATCATTAATGCCAATAGGTATTTGTCAATAGTTTGATTCCACCAGACCCTCCATCGGAGAGAGATGAGGCTGTCTGATCCCATAAAGATTTACAGTCTCGGAAACCCTACAAAGGGTCCCTCCAAATCAGAATCAACTCAATAGCAATAGCGTATGCTTCATACAAAGGCAGAGATTTGTGAGTTGGCGTCATCCATCAACATGATAGATAAACCAAGCGTAAGAGTTTGAAATATAGTCACTCATGACAAGATTAAAAATTACCAAGAACTACAGTTGGAATCAGTATCCCCAAAAGGAAGAGGTCTGGGATTTTGATAAAATTCCCATTCAAAACCCATTCAAGGCCCTGACTTTATTTAAAGTGGAATATAAACTAAATGCCTCCCCCACTCCAAATATTTTGGTTTTAGCTATTAGGTGAGCTTTCTCTGTGTTCCCATATACATCTGATCAGAACCGAGAATTTTCATTCGCAGAGGTTACAGGTGTTGATCAACACAATCTAGGTTGTAAATCTAGAGGATTCCAACATTAAGATTTATTAATCAGTAAAGAAGAACTATGTTGCCATAGAAAACCAGATCCCTTTCTGGACTGTGTGAATTAAGATTTTTTTTATGATGTCCCCAAAATTTGACTAAGATGAAACGTTTGGCACCAAATTCCATATTTCCTTTTTCAATAATAAAACAGCAATAGATCAGCCAAACAAATGATCTTGCCTAAAAGGCTTGGTAAAAGGTACAGAACTGACCCACACCAGCCTTCCGCCATTGTCCTAATGTGTAGGAAAAGGCCAAAGAAAGAGGAAGTGATAGGCGTCACCATTTGGGGAGTGCGATGTTCACCGAGTGTTTTCCCCTCTCCAGAGCAAATTAAAGGGCTGTTAAAAGAGACACCGAAATACTGAAAAAATGGGGGCAAGAGATTTCATTCTCCAATCAGGCATGTTAAGCAGTGAACTTGCTAATTTACCCTGTAACTATCTGACCAGAAAAAAAAGGGAATTCAAGAGGACTAACTAAAAACAGAAAGGGGGCTTTAGGGAAGCCCCTGTGTTCCCTGTTGAGAAGAGCAGAATATTAGAGTTTGAGGACCAGCAGAACACTCATTTGGAGATATTTTCTCGGTGACCCTTCCTGGGAACCAGCTACCACAGTCACGAACCTTTAGCAAAATGCTGTGGGCTAGACCTCCAGGAGAGGATGCCACGAATCAAAGATCTGGCTTCTTCCTGGGACATGATAAGAATACCCTTGACTGCCCCACTGATGTAGTCTGGCCATGGAACAGGCTTGCTTTGTTCTCCCCTCCCAAAAAAAAATGATGTCTCTAGGAAAGTGAAGTTTGGAGCAGAGTGCATCTTTCGGACTCAGGGTCCCTGTGCTGAGAACCCCCTAGACCCAGTGAAAAATTGGTGTCAAGTTCTCCAAGAAATGTTGGGCCCACAGATCCTAAAAGGAGATGAGGACTTTCCCCTGAGCCAACAGAGAACACTTTCTCCTAGAGCTGGTACCCTGAATTCAGACTTTTGCTTCCCAAACCAGGTGTGAATGAAGTCCTATTTCTTCAAGCCAAAAAAGTGTCAACTCCAAGAGGTTGCACTGAGTATCTAATGTAAAGGCCCCACTTCGGTAACTATGAAGGCATGAAGAGGGAGTCTTCATCACTCTATTGTCCTGCGACAGCACGGGACAGAGGCCTCCCAATGCACGAGAAATGTGTAGCATAAGAAAGAAGTAAATCTGTGTTGTTGCTGTTGCTGTTGCTATTTTAGTTATTTATTACAACAGCATAATCTAACCCCTCCTGACAGGTTAAAATGGGATAGGAAACAACTCGGCCTAGAGGCAAACCATCACATGAGGGAGGTTGTTAATAAACAAACCTCCTACCTGATCTTCCAGAAAGCTCACTTTGATATTAGTCTCAAGGGGAAAAAATTAAATAAGCAACAATATGGTCTTACCACACCAGGTTGCTCAATACTTATGGCTTACACAAGAGGGAAGGAAAACCTGAATCTGAAGTTTTTAAATCAACTGAACTTAGTTTTAAAGCAAAAATGATAAAAGAAAATTATGAACTCTGCCCAAGATGCTATTAAGGGAAAGTGGTAATTAAAAATAAACCAAAAAAGTCTCGTGTTTATTTCTCAACTTGAAATTCCTCAATAAGTTGGTTGCCCATGCCTGTTTAGTAAACAGGGACATGTGTTTATGACTGGTCTCAGAAAACTGCAGCTGTTCAAATTTCCTCTCTTCAAAACACAGTCTTGTATCACTGAAATAATTCTCAAAAAGCAATCGATATTGCCCCCAAGACAATCAGTTCTAATCAGTAGTACCAACTTTGGTATACTAATCCTATTATGTAGCCTTACTGCTCCTTTTGAAGATATAGTTGTTATTCTCTGCAGAGATGGTACAGCCCACAGGGTGAGAGAGATTAGAATATTTGAAAACAATATGCCCAGAGAAGTGGATTAAAGGCTGATTGTTATTTAGAGGGAAGGAGTCACTGGAATACTGTGAGTGCGATAAGGGACTGCTAACTGCAAGGTGTGTGGTTCAAACTTACCAACTACTCCATAGGGTAGAGATGAGACTGCGTGCACCCGCAAAGCTTTAGCCTCAAAAATCCTATAAAGTAGGATTTCTAAAAGTCAATGCCCATGGGAGCAGGAGTCAAGAAATCAAAGGACATATTGCATTGGGCAAATCTGGTTCACAAGAGCTCCACTCACAAGAGCAGAGTGTTTAGGACCAAAGTGCACCTGAACCAAGCTATAGTATTTTCAATCACCTATATGCATATGAACATTGGACAGAGAAGAAGGAAAAGAGAAGAATAATCGGTGCTGGTAAAGGATAAGTACCATGGTCTGTGAGAAGGACAAACAAATCAGTCTAGGAAAAAGTACAGCCAAAATGATCCTTGGAAGCAAAGAAGGCAAGACCTCACCTACTTTGGATAGATTTTGAAAAGAGACCAGTCCCTAGAGAAGGACATCGTGCTCAGTGAAGTGAAGGGGCAGCAAAAAAAAAAAAAAGAGCAAGATCCTCCAAGAGATATACTGACAGAATGGGCTCAGACACGACGACCATTGTGAGGGTGGCTCGGCACAGGCAGTGTACCATTCTGTTCAGCAAAGGGTGCTTATGTGTTGGCACCAATTTGACAGCACCTAACAACAGGAATCAGAATCTACTTGCAGGTGGATGGTTGAGGATGATTTGAGACATCGCTACAAAAAAGCTGACCTCTGGCCAGCCAAATTCTCAAGGGTGGTGCGCTGAAAGAAGGGGCCCAAGAGATCAAGTGGTACCGCTTTCTCATGTTGACTAATGACAAAAACTGAGATTTAGAAAGGTCACAATATCTAAATAAGCTAGGTCACCAGCAGAATCTAAACAAGCAGAGATTAGCTTCCTCTGAATCTTAATTGTAAGTTTTCCTATGAAGTGCACAGGGACCAGAAGCACAACAAAGCCATACAAACCAAATCACACCAAGGGCTACTCCCCCTGCCCTTTGGAATCAGATTGGTCTCAAGAACTCAGAGCTAACAAGTTAAAATAAGCCCCATAATCTCTGTGTTCAAACCTCTTGCATTTCATCTGCTTCTTGTTTTTGCTCAAGTTGTATTGGCCTTCTTTTATGGATCAAAAGTACCAAATGCACCTCTACTTTGGAGTCTACATATGTACTGTTGCCACTGCATGGGAGGATATTCCACCAGACCATTGCATGGCTCATGTTAATACTTTACAATTGAGATCGAGTCTCAAATGACCAGTCCTTCAAAGACTGAAACTGCTAACCCAATCTCACCATTCTTGATTCTCATACCTTGTCCTCACATCATTCTAGCACTTATCGAAATCTGAAATTAATTATACATGTGTCCATTTTTCATGTCTCCCACACAACATGTTAAGTCCATAAAAGAAGAGTCAACATCTACTTTGTGCCCTACTGTATTCCCATAGCTAAACATCTACTCACACATGGTATCTCTTAATGTTTATTAGATGAACCAATCAACCAAGTCATCAACTACTGAACAATTCGATCAATCTGAGGGGTTTTCTAAGGCATCTGCACCAACCATTTGGTTTGCAACCCAAGACTTCACCCACTGATTGTACCATCAAAGTTTCCATTTCAGCAAAACACACTTCACAGTTGGGAGAGATGTCCTTTCCCCTGACCACTCCAGTGAGGTTCGGTAAGATTCTTCAGGACTCCCATGGCATTCTGTGTTTCTCTTTGTGAACTTATATCACCTGACATCATCACTGCTGGCTCATTTGGTTTGTCTACTAGAGGCATGATTTAGTCTTGAATTTCTACATCTCTAAGCTTCCCCAAGCCTGGCACCTAGCACTCTGATATTTATAACTAAGATGATATAGTCTCTCTCAAATGAATTTTGTTTTTATTGGATTCATGGAAGAAAGTGAGCCTAACTTGGTCCCTTTATCCATATAACACAAACCAAACTCCTTGCCTATTGTTGTGGCTGTTGGTGTCATCAAATCAATTCCAACTTGATAGCTACATACAACAACAGAGTTAAATACTGTCCAGTCTGACACTGTCCGCACAATCATGGCCATGCTTGAGTTCAAGGTTGTCATCACATCAGTCTAACTCGTGAGGGTCTCCCTCTGTTTCATTGGCCCTCTACTTTATCCAGCATGGTGTCCTGCTCCAGGAACTTGTCCCTCTAAATAACATGTCCACAGAAAGTGAAACAATGGCTCGCTATCCTTGTTTCTAAGCAGTATGCTGGCTGGACTTTTTCCAAAACAGATTTGTTCCTTCTTATGGCAGTCCATGGTATATTGAATATTCTCCACCAACCCTATCATTCCAATGCATCATTCTTCTCCAGTCTTCCTTATTCATTATCCAGATTTTGCATGCAGGTGAGGTAACTGGAAGTATTATGACTTGTTCAATAATTTCTTGACTAGATATCAATATCTGTGTTAATTATTTTATGATCCATTTTATTTGCTATTGAAACATCTCATATAAATATCCACTGTAGAAGAAGGCAGAGAATATATGTATGATTTTAAAACTATGACTATAGGGCTGAACCCCAGTGGCATAGTGGTTGAGTGCGGGACTGTGCCCCACTGGCTTGGCGGTTCAAGTCCAGCAGCAGCTCTCCAGGAGCAAGGCTGGGCCTCCCACTGCCACCAGAGGGCAGTGATGCCTAAAATAAAAAAAAATAATTAAAAAAAACTATGACTATAAACAATTTCAAAGTTACTCCATATGAGTTTGGGTGTCAAAGTCATTGTGAAAAGTAACTGAATGGCAGACAGTGACAGGTCTGCATGAATGTCACCAAGGAAGGGGTCCTCCAGAGTTATCACAAGAGGGGGCAGAGTTGTGACACTCTGAGTTTTTTCTCTTTCTCCTCTATCACACACAGTATTCCAAAGACCTCAATTTATCCTTTTGAAATTGACTAAAGAAGGAAGAAAGAAATGCTTTTCGGCTTAGCAACACACAGGAGCCATCCTGGCAGGTAGTTAGTTTCAAAGTGAAAAATGTTTTATAGTTGGATCAAAAAGGAAGACTTTTTTCCTACTCCTACCCATGCTCAAGACATATAACATTCCCCAGGACTGAGACCAGCCAGAGAGGAAATAGCAACCCAAGCTAGATGCCAAGTACAGTTGATGGAGGGCACTGAGGGGAAAGGCATGATAAAGGAGAAAAGGGAATTCGGGTACTAAGGAGAAAAGTGAGTGGTGTGGAAGATACCCCAAGGGCCTCTCTCTGCTACGGGATAAGGCACATGATGCACCTCAGATCCTAGACATAGACTTCTCACCCATGGACAGAAGTTATACAAAGGCCTGCACCTCCGAACATCTGCAACTCCACCACTAAATGGATATAGTGTGTGTGTTCCTAGAAACCGTCAGCCAGAAATAAAGGTATGATGAGCCACATCCTACAAGGTTGGATAGCCTTTGTAATGGACTATGGCCTCCCTCCCTCTGCAAGGACTAGAATTAGAATCATACAGGGAAAGAGAAAATGCCCCTCCCCGCTGCCTTCACAACTATGGATGGGACACCTAGGCAGCCTTAGAGAGGCCAGAACACAGAAGCCACGATCCTAAAATGCAGGATCTTACCATCCAGGTGCATCTCAAATAGATAAAACAAGTACCCAGTGCAAGAAATCTTCCCCAATATTAAGCCGTGTGCCACAGACTGTCACAGCTACAGAGTTCAGAAGAGCGGGTCGTTAAACTTTGCTGTGCAGCATAGGAAAAAGCAGTGGGCTGTGAACAAGGATCATCTTGCTGGAAATAACGGATACTATGTGAGATGTGCCGCGGAACGTGATTCAAGAGAGAGTGACTGGCCCATCCATCTAAAGACTGTCAGCTCTTTGGGGGAACAGAAATATCTTTATGCTGCATTTTCCAACTCCACAGGGTAACCAAATCAAACAGCTTCTCTGATTCATTGTGAGGACAATTGATTGTGACTTAGTAAATACATACATAGTCTCTCTCTCTCTCTCTCTCTCTCTCTCTCTCTCTCTCTCTCTCACACACACACACACACACACACACACACATATCCTTCTAAAGCCACCTATCTTTGCAAAAATAATAAAAACCATGATTGGATAAAATAACCCATCAAATTTCCTCAGGACATAAAAGTAATGTATTTGTTCTATCAGTCCTCCCTTCATTTGCCTTGGAGAGAGTCAAGTATCTCACACAAGAGGAGCTCTGTGCACTAGAACTTAAGTTCCATGAAGGCAGGCAGATGTGTCTGTTTTGTTTATGGCTGTACCCCAGAGCCTAGTATAATGCAGAGAACATTTATTTCTTTAACAAAGAAGAGAATAACAAATCATAGGCCCTCCATCCTCAACTTCATCCACTTGAACTATACTTCCTAACAATAATAAAAGGAACAACAGCATCGCTAGACCAGATGACCCGAATGCTGAAATTTGGGGTCAGTTATTTTTTTTGTGGGGATCCATATATTGCAAGCTGTTTAGTAATATTCTTCCCTCTACCCACTAAATGTTAGCAGCAGTGGCAGTCTCTCCTGCACCCAATGACGACAATCAAAGATGCCTCCAGGTATTATTAAGCATCCCCTTGGGAGAATCTTCCTTAATGGAGATCCACTGCTCTACGGTAGCCGAGAAATCCCCAAACACTGACACATTCCCTGAGAACTCTTTTAGACTTCAGTGCCATCCTTAGGTTTCTGCTCTCCTGCTTTTAAACCATGTAGCTACTCTTGTTCTGTTCAAATAGCTGCCTCTCGATCCATGTGCAGATTCTACATGAGCACAATGAAAGGTTCGAGCATTCCCAGTCTCCTCACTGTTACCTATAGCTAAGGGCCCACACAGTTGCAAGGTAGCTGTCTTCTAGTATTCCATCCATTTGCTTAAATATTTCAATGGCATTCAATTTCTGGAGTCTTACTTTTGACAACGCCTTCGACGTGCCTTGGACTTCCTCAATACCACTGATTATTGATCAGATACCCTCCTGAAATAATACAACATTAACCAATTATTTTTGTACAGTGACTGTGCATTCTTTCTTACTTTTGATGTCTCCAGTACCATGCAATATATGGTCCATAGGATCCTTCAATATTGCAGCTAAAGGCTTGGATTTTCCTTAATTTCTCTTAAGAAAGTAAGAGAAATGCCAACTGTGAGAAATACCAACTGTGGTCTTCCCTTTGGTTTCCAAATTTCAAGTTTTCACAACTCATTTTTTTTTTTTAACAACGCATTCTTACACTGCCCTTCAAAATCTTCTTTTCGGTTCTTTCACTGCATCATTTCTCCCATTTGCTTTAGTGCAGTACATTCAAGAGCAAGTTTCAGAGTCTCTCTTGACATCGATTTTGGTCTTTTCTTTCTTTCTTGTCTTTATAATGACCTGTTGCTCTCTTCATGAGGGAGGTCCTCAAAGTCATCCCATAAGTCATCTGGATGTCAACCATAAGTGTTCAGTGCATCAAATGCGTTCTTGATATGACCTCTAGATTCAAGTGGTGTACACTCAAGGTCATACTTTGGCTCTCATAAACTTATTTTAACACTTGTCATCTTCAACTTGAATTTAGATATGGTAATTTAGTCTCCTCCTCTGTTTGCCACAGCCTTGTTCTGTGATCTCTGGCATCATTTCTAACATCAAGGTCACATTTTGCAACTACTGAAGCATCTTTATTTTCAACTTTCATATTTCAATTCCTAGTAATTATCAATTTACCTTGCTTGTAAATTAAACCAACTTCAAACTACAGAAACTGGTAAATATTTTCAATTTTTACATCTTTTCCATTAGTTGTTGTAGTGTAAATTTGAAAAACCATGATGTTAACTGGTCTTCCTTATAATTCTAAGCATTAGACTAGGGGGCCACTTTTAATCAGAAAAGTCAGATAGTGTACAATACCTAGGGCAATACTATCAAGAGAAATAGCATGGCATGCATTGTCAAAAAGGACGTTACAAGATAAATATTGAAGTACAATACTGTCTGTAATAGGACAATGCCTATCCACATACAAGAAGATCCAATTAATAAAACTACAATTCAATTTTATGCACCAACCACTAAAGCCAGTGATGCAAAAACTGAAGAATTCTCCCAATGTCCTCAGTTGGGAATTGATCAAACATGCAATCAAGGTGACTGCAATACCAAAGTTGGAAACAAAGAGGAGGGAACCATAGTTGGAAAAACATGGACTTGGTAACAGAAATGAAGCTGGAGATTGTATGATAGAATTTTGCAAGATCAACAACTTCTTCATCCCTAACACCGTTCTTCAACCACACTAACGGGGACTTTACACATGAACTTCACCTGATGGAAAACACAGAAGTCAAATCGTCTACATCTGTGGGAAAAGATGATAGAAACGTTCAATATCAGCGGCAAATACCAGGAATTACTGTGGAACAGACCATCGATTGCTCATATGGAAGCTAAGAATGAAACTGAAGAAAATGAAAACAAGTCCATCAAAGCCAAAATATGGTCTTGAGTTTATCCCAACTGAATTTTGAGAACATCTCAAGAATAGAAAGAATGCATGGACTACTAATGACAGAAGACCTGAGGCAGTGTGGGAGGACATTGAGAGTACAGTCAATGAAGAAAGCAAAAGGTTATTGAAAAGACAGGAAAGAAAGAAAATATCAAAGGAGATCAGAAGCGACTCTGACACTTGCTGTCAATTACAGAGTAGCTAAGGCAAATAGAAGCGGCAATGCCAATAAAGCATTGGGAGCACTCCCTCTTCTAGACCAGGATGTCTGAAAGAGAGCTACTTCATCAGATGTGTCTTGACGGAAATCAGAGAGTACTCAAAAGATGTGTACTTGTGTTTCATTGACTGTACAAAGGCATTTGACTCCGTGGGCCATAATAAACTATGTGTGGACTTGAGAAGAACGGGAATTCCCGAACACAACATTGTGTTCATGCAGAACCTGTACATGGATCAAGAGGCAGCTGTCTGAACAGAATGAGGGGATACTGCATGGTCTGAAATCAGGAAAGGTATGTATCCTAGTTGCAGCCCCTGATCAAACTTATTCAATCTGTGTGCCAGGAAAATAATCAGAGAAACTGGACTATATTAAGACGAACACATCATCAGGATTGGAGGAAGGCTTATTAAAACTTAAAATTTAAAGATGGCACACTCTTTCTTGCTGAAAGTGAAGAGGTCATGAAGAACTTGCTGATAAAGATCAAGGATTGTAGGGTTCTGTCGTGATACCAACTCAATGTCGAGAAAATAAAAATCCTTACAAATGGACCAATGTGGTAACATTATGACAAATGGTGGAAAGATTGAAGCTATCAAGGATTTTGTCTGACTTGGATCCACAATCAACGCTTGTGGAAGCAATATTCGAGAGATCAAAAGAGGTGCTGTGTTAGGGAAAGCTGGTGCTCAAGACTTTTTTAGAGTATTTAAAAGCATGGACATTATTTTGAGGACTAAGGTGCACCAGACCCAAGTCATAGTATTTTCAATGGCCTCATATGCATGTAAAAATTGGATACAGAAGACCAAAGAAAAATCAGTGCATTAGAACTACGATGTTGGCGAAGAATATTCAAAGTTCCATGGACAGCCAAGTGAACAAACAGATCTGTCTAGGAAGTATAGCCAGAATGCTTCTTAAAGGTAAGGATGGTGAGATTCGATGCACATACTTTGAACGTGTTATCAGGAGAAACCAATCCCTGCAGAAGGACATTGCATTTGGTAAAATGAGGGGGCAGTGAAAAAGAAGAAGACCCTCGAGGAGATAGATTGACACAGGGGCTGCACCGACAGTTTCAAGCATAAGAACAACTGTGAAAATGGCTCAGAACTGAGCAGTTTTTCGTTCTGTTGTACGTAGGGTTGCTACGCTTCAGAGCCAACTTGACAATACCTCACACTAACAACATTGAACTGCAACATGGAAATTCTGCCTGAGAACACAGCTGCAATTGGGAAAACAAAGTCCAAATGCAGAAGAAAGGGGAGAGTGAATGGCAGGCAATTCCACCAATTCCTATGAGGTAACTTGTGCCCTTGGATCCAGACTTACCTACAGCACAAGTTTATCAGAGGAATTTCCAGTTACTTGAGTGAAAACCTTTTCTCTTGGCTTGAATAAGATTTCAGTTACTTGCACCCTAGAGTCATTATGAAAAGAACATTACTATTCCCACTTAACTAATGAGGAATCAATAGTTCAAAGAAAATAAACAAATTAAAACCAAGGTAAATTAACTTAATGTGTGAGGTTTGGAGGTGTCATGAGAGTGGCATATATATTCAAATCAGAAACTTGCCAGAGTGCCAGCTTGTTCCATTGCTCATGGAGTCTTCTATTTCCATCATCTGTCACTACCAAGGTTGAGTCTTGTGAGTCGCCTTGCTGTTTATCTCAGTTCTAGACTGAAGGTACAGCTTCTGAGAGGTCCGTGTTATACAGGAATCTGTTAAACTCTTCAAGGAGTCCTAGTGGTACTGTCAGTTAACTGCAAGGCTGGTAATTCAAACCCATGAGCTGCTCTGAGGGAGAAGAATGAGGCAGACAATTTACAGACTCTGAAACCTTATGTGGGATCACTGTGAGTGTACATTGAGTCAACAGCAGTGTTCCCTTTGTTCTTCTTTGTTAAATTCTTCAACCTGAGCATGGCTTTATTCCTTAGCAGTTTATAAAAATGGTACATCTTACAAGTGATGGCATTTTATATTGGACAAAATATGCTGAAAAAAATATTGTCACCTTGGGAAAATATTAATTTCTTACTGGGAAAATTTGTTCATAATCATCTTCCAAAGGAGATGGGACTGAGTATGAGTTTAGATCTGGGGGGATTTCCTAAGGAACATATGTGGTCACATCACTAAAGCTAAGGTAAATGAGTCATTCGATATGCAGTCAAATTCAGCTATTGAGTGGTTTTTGAATTATATTTGAGTAAAGGAAACCAAAGTAATTTATTCCAAAAAATTTAATTACTAATATTACTTTGGTTTCTCAAGCAAAATGAAATAGTTGAGCTAATAATTAGGTTCTGATCCTTGGCAGAGAATGGTAATTATGAATAAAAGGATGGAAGTACAATAAATGGGAAATAGGTCAACATACCCCACTCCTGTTCCCATAAGCACAGCATGGTCTTGGCATGAGAGGAGGAGATGCCCTGTAAGAGTTCTGTGCCATGGTTGCAGACTGGATATGCTGTGGAAGACTTCCACTCTTCAGCCTGCTCAGCTAGCAGCCAGCCAAGTCAGACAGAGCAGCCAAAGTCTGGTCAAGGAGAAATCCTGGGAACTAGCTCTCAGAGACACATTCTTCCTCAAAGTCAGAGTACACTTGAGGCTAGGGCACAGACTTTAAGAGTTAGCAATAAGTATCCTCCCTTCTGTGAATATTGGATTTGGTGAACAAGCTGGAGTTACGAGTGTACACAATTTGACAGACTTGTGTAAAAGGATGGAGGATGAAGTTGAAATAAACTTCCTTCCAAGAGCTACATGAAACTGACATGGTTTCAGAATTCAAGTCCAGGTCTACCTCACTTCTCAGTTCATGCTTGCATTCCCTACTTCGTGTATCTATTTGAGAACTGGGAGCAGAGTGGGGGTGGGGGAGGAAGTTACTTAGTAGAAGGAACTTTTGAGAAAGATCCTGAAATTGGGTAAGACCTTGAAATTTGAACGGGAAAGAAAGGCACAATGTGAAGAAAAGGGGTATGAGCATCATTGCCTGCACTGGACAACAGCGTGGAAGCGAGAAGTTCAAAACATCTTTGAGAAGATAGCATTAGGAGCTGCTAACCAGTACCATTTTGGAGAGCATCTGCTGAATTCCATGGGTGAAGTCGTGCTCAATCAGAAATAATTTTGCTTTACAGGGGATATTTGGCAATAACTGGAGATATTTCTGATTAACATCACTGGGGGGGGGGGGATACGAGTAACTAGAAAGTAGAGGCCAGGGGTGTTGTTAAATAGCCTACCAAAATAGTGTCAAGGCTGCTTGAGATGGGGAGATCCTGCAACTTTTCCTCTGTTTACTCTTATCCAATCCTGCAAAGTAACACAACTTTTAACTTTTAATTGAGCATATGGCCATTTGAATAATGAAGAGATGTGTACAAATTCCAACTTGTGCTCTCCTCACCTTTCTCTGGAAAAAGAACAGGCTAGTACGCTACTTAAAACCCATGGGCTAATTGACTAGGGCCACACCTTAAGGTCTGTGAAACAGCATGGAAGAAGCTTAGGTCCCTGGAATTTTGTGGAACAGGGTTACCATGCCAGTCTGACTGTCAAGTGAGCGAAACAATGTTCCAATTTGTCTGAACAATGGTTTTGTGGAGCCTCTGCTGTATGCAGGCAAATCTATATCCTAATGCTAGGATGAAGGCATTTGCTCTAGCTAGCGTTAGGAAGGCCCAATGATCCGTTTGAGAACAGTTCTTGGTTTTGAAAACAATGTGACATCAATGGAGCGCCACACCTGAAATCTCATTAGCATATTAAATAAGCAAACTATTAGCATATTAAGTAAACAAACTCATTGGCCATTGAGGCCATTCTGATTCCCAGAATCAGGGCAGAGTAGAACTGGTCCTTTGGGTTTCCAAAACTATAGATCTCTCCAGGAGCAGACTGCCTCATCTTTCTCCCGAGGAGCTGCTGGGTGGCTTGAACCACCAACCTTAAGCTTAGCAGCCCAAGGTTAAACTATCACTCAGGAGCTCATTCATGAGCATACAGGGGAGCCTTGCTCCTCCCAGCAACTCAGTTCCACTGAAATCTGTAGGGTGGGTTATGGGAAACAAGAAGAAAGCCACTCGAGATTAGAAGCTCCATCGCCCTCTCCAGACACGAATGAGCCTTTTTCCGGCAAGGACAAATGGAAGGTAAGGAAGGAGAGAGACTCTAACAGTGAGTGTAAGCCTATCAACTGTTAAACTATCCCTTTATAATGATTCCTCTGAAATCATTATTTCTACCAATGGCCATCTAGTACAGGGAATTTAAGATAGTAGGTTATTAAAGAGTCAGGATCACAAACTCATTAAAGTATCCTTGCACCTGTTTAATCAAAATGATTTTCTGCTGTTCTCAATTACAGAGGGGGTTCATGTGGTGACAGATTAATGACTGATCCACTAAGCCATACCACCTCTCTTGTCTGCGGGTCCTCAGACTGGGCCAACCAGTATTTTATCAATAAGCCCCACTTGCCCTTGAAACTCATTATAGCTGACATGTTAAGATCAAATGAGCAGATAAGATGCTTGCTGCCACCCCAGATCTGCTACTGAGACCACCAAATCCCAGAGAGTGTGTGCTAGGAGGAAAAAGGAACACGGCATAGTCCTTGTGGTCTCATTAGAATTACAAACTCAGGTCACTCAGGAGTAAGATAAATGCCAGCCAAGACAACACTTCTGATTCTTCAGACCTGCTAAAGGTAATTATCCTGGAGTTAAATGTCAGGGTTAGTTTCATGTGTGCAAGAGAAAGAAAATGTCATGTTTGGTGTAAGCAACAATATTATTTTAATCAAATCAGAAACTCGTTATTAGAAGATAAGCCCTGATGTGACTCCCTCAATAAACTGTGTCCATCCAGTTTCCCATCCCACTTTGTCTTAACCTACAGCTCTCCTACAATTGCCTACAGCTATAAAGCAGGAAAGACTTGCAGTGCGATACTAAGGGAGACTAACAACATCTACTTGATTGGCTGTAGACCATTGTGAAAATCCAGAGTCAGATTATCTGGGTCCAGATCAGACTCCGCCACTTTCCAGTAAGCAGGGGGTAATAATAGCACTTCTCTCATAGGCTTATTATGAATATTAAATGAGATAATGTATGTAAAGTACCTTAAACAATGTCTGGCACACTGAGTGCAGAGTATAAATGTAAGCTATTATTCTATTTTTGCAATGTTCTATGTTTTATTATAGACAGTACATATTACTTGTATTAAAAGGGGAAGGAAAACATTTTTAAAGAAGAAAACAGAATAAGAAAGCAATGTGTGGCAGAATAAAGTAAAGGATTTCATCCAGTGGACAAGAGGTTACATGAGAAAAGAGAATATGTTTCTTATTCTTGCTCAGATTTAGCTCTAGCACATGGGAGACAGTAAAGTTTTTGTGGGAATGACTGAATGTATAAATGAATCAAAAATAAACAGTGAAATTGCCTGACGGTAACAGTAATGGAAAGCCCAAGTCCCATCAGACTCAGAAAAGTAGGGAGAATGGTGATGGCCTTGTGACCTCTCAACCACAAGCCACAGGGGAGTTGAATATATAACAGTGGGGGATTAGAAATTATTACCTCATACACCTTAAAAGAAGCATCTGTCTTCACCTCTTCCTCAATACTGTATTCATGCAAAAGTGTGAACCTTCAACCACTCCCATTGATAGTGTGCATAAAAGAATAAAATGACAAAGCTAAAAGAGCCTAACTACATTTAGGAATGATCGTCAGAAGATTGTTATGTTTCTCCTGGATTGATCACTCTGGGACACAAGGCACAAGGTCTTTCCAAAGGCTCTACTTCCAGAAAGAAATCCATAGTAATTGTCCGTACCCCTGCAGCAGTCGGACACATTTCAAGACTTTCAATAGAGGTTCTCACAATGTCAGGACACCCCAACCATCAGGGGAGCTTGCAGCACACAACCCACCATAACTCTCTTAAAAGGAGTCTTTTAGTCTTCAGTTCCCAAAATTCAAAGTTCATATCGAAACCCCTCTCCTCAAGTTCAAAATGAGTCACGCTGGCAGGAGGAGGAGTGCGAGAAATTCTTTCGAAGACTTTCAAACAGTGACAAGCACCACAGTAACCTCAGAGCTAGCCCTTTACACTGACCAGGGGCTTCAACAAGAGAAGCTGGCACGTTGCCAACCTCCAGCAAGGCCTGGCTTGGTGAAAATGATCAGGCTGGCTAGGCAACGGCTGCACTAGATGGGGCTTTTGTCCATTATCCACTGACAGCCAGTGTCTATAGAGGCAGTCTTTTGCTCTATGTCCCAGGGGATCCAGGCTTTGTGGCTATTCCAAGTAAGTGGTCCAACTGGAGAGACTTGAACTTGCTCGAAAAGACCATCTGGTCTGAGTTGTATATCATTCTAAGAAGGTTAATGGTATTACAGGATGGTTGAGCCAATGCTAGCATTCAGAAGACTCCAGGAAGCATAAAATGGTTGAGGATATCTGAAATCCTCTTAATATTTTAGATGTTTATAATACTATGTTAAAGTTAATGGTCATTTAAATGTGTATGTGTTCAAAACATCAGTTCAGCACCTAAAACTGCTCCAGAAGCCAAAATAAAAACACCAAAAAACAGTATGAATACAAAAGCTTTTCTCTTTGTATTGTTAATCCTTGAACATTTTTACAATATGTCAGACAGCATCCTGCAAATATTACAAGGATTATTTGGTATGTTTGTTGAAAATATAGATTCTTAAGATCACCTCAAACATAAGGGGTCTTCAAGAGATGATAGAAAAATGGAAGTAAGTGAAAATGGAATTTTTTTTGCAAACTTTTCGGAAGCCCCCTGTCTATAGGATCAGACTCTCCAGAAGAGCATTTGGATGCTAGAGGTTAACACTCATGTCGGGCAAGACTCAGGAGGATTCAGGTTTGGTGAAACATTGACGCTAGGGAGTATCTCCCGTCCCAAGGAAGGCAAGAAATGAAGGGAAGTTCAATTTTTAAAAATGAGAATCTGACCAAAAATTAAGAATACCGTGCTTAAGATACACTGGGACTAGAAGACCTATAATGAACGTTTCCACCATCTACAGGGTCAACAAGCACGAGCCACTGGGTGGATTCTGACTCACAGCCACTCTACAGGCCAGAACTGAACTTCTCCATTGGGGTTCCACAGCTGCCCATCTCTATAGTAGCAGACTGACTGAGCTGTCTCCTACAGCAATGGTTCTCTACCTGTGGGTCATGACCCCTTTGGGGGTCAAATGACCCTTTCACCGGGATCGCCCTCTTCATAGCAGTAGCAAAATTACAGTTATGAAGTAGCAACAAAAATAATTTTATGGTTGGGAGGTCACCATAACATGAACTATATTAAAGGTTCGTGGCATTAGGAAGGTTGAGAACCTCTGACCTATTTAGTGACTGGTAGGTTCAAACCACCAACCTTTCAGTTAGCAGCCCAACATTTAACCCACTGTGCGGCCACTGGAACTCCAACCAAGATGAGAGCCTTCAATCACACCCAGCTACCATGTAGCCCAAGGCGTCGGCCAAGGTGGCCCTTGAACCCTTCCAGCTTTAGCAGTGCCTTCGCCCTGCTCCCCACTCTACCTAAGAGATAGCACGACGAAAGAAAAAAGTATGAGCTGCCGTGCTACACTATTCTACCCCAGGTGAATTATTGAATGAAAGGTCACTGCTTGGCATCTTTTTCAGCCACAGGCAAGGGCAGCCAGGCAGGGCTCCTCAGGAGGAGCAGGCAAACCACTTCCAGGCTGAGCAAAAAGGGGATCGAGAGCAGTTAACAGAGTATGTCAGGAAGAAGGGAGGCGGTGTACAATCAGTCTCATTACTGATAGGGGTGGGGTGGATTGCTGTTGCAAAATTAAGATCCCGGACAACTGTGGAAGTTCACCCAAAAGTACTGGAAAGCTCCAGTGGATGCGAACTCACTCGCTGTCGTCCAGAGGGAAGGCAACAGGGGAGAGGACCACACTGCCCTGGAAGGGGACCTGGAGAGGGTACTTTTCCATGTAAAATATGCACGAAAACAGCTGCGATTCATTCGAGTCTTTGAGCCTCTCCCTACAAGGGCTCAAGAGAATCTCATACAGAAAGGCTGGCTTCGCACGCCCAGCCTCCGTCTCAAAGAGCCTACAAATCATGCCCTGTGACAACAACAAGGGGCTGTGTGTGGTGCGACTCTCTCTTGAGGACAAACGTTCCTAGATTAAGTATCATAAAAGTTCATTTCCGGTCCTCTCCCAAGAAGGGCATGGCACCAGCTACCTGGGGCATCCTTTGAAGGAGCAAGCCACAGCTCACAAGGACAGAGGGGACGCCATCTGGTGGAAGGGCTCCGCAGCCAGTCTTGGGGCAAAGACACGCATGTGCCTGCCAGGGGCCCAGCAATCGCCTCCCTCTCCCAGCACTCCTCCTCTGCCCACTGCTCCCTTTCATATTCCCCAGAGGCTCCAAAGGCCCAAATCACCATGCCCTCCCTGCCGGCAAGATTTAATCAGGCCCGTTGCCATGAAGCCCATGTTCATACATCCAGTACCTAGTAAGTGACGCAGGGATGTCTCCAGCTTGGATTCTTTTGGCACAGCCTACAGATGGTCCCAATCCATCCTTTGCTGCAGGGAGGTTTTGTGTGTGTGTGTGTGTGTGTGTGTGTGTGTGTGTGTTCGTGTATATGTGTGAAGGGGGGGGGGGACACGAGTGAAAAATCAACCACCTGTGTCAGAAGACGCTTTGGGAGCCCCTCTCTCCGAAGCGGCTCAACAGTTCCTGTCGTATTTGATTGCAATTGCTTCCCCAAGTCTTGCCCATACACACACCTGAACCACACAGGTAACCGGCAGGAGCATCCTGCCCTGAAGTTCTCTTTAAAGTTCCTCTCAGGCAAGACCCGGCAAGGCACCACGGGCAGCCAGCCCCCACTCCCCACCCACCCCACCCCCCGGAGAGGGCTCTGCAGGGTCGCCCTCCCCCTCCAGCTTCGGAGGCCCCCTCCCCCGCCCGCCCCCGCGGGGCTCCCAGCGGGGGGACTCACGTCTCGAAAGCGGTTCCAGTACTTGTCGCGGTCGTACTGGGAGACGGTGCTCAGCCACTGGTCATTGTCTAGGAAATTGCCGTTGTTGGGGCCCGCGCCGCCGGCCAGCGTGTCCAGATGCCGGCTCTCCACTTGGAGGAAGCACCACGCTGCGGCCGCCACCGCGAGCACCGCGATCGCTGGCATCTGCGGGGACAGGGGACAGGGGCCGGGGGCCGGGCAGCGGCGTGAGCCTGGGGGTGGGGGCGGGGTGGGGGGCCTCGCAGGGCCACCAGGAGGCCGAGCGCCCCCCGGACGGGCTCGAGCTATTGGCAGCGAGGGCCACCGGCACGCACGGGGACGGGGTCACCCTACGCACACACCTGGGGCGGTCGCCGATGTCTGGGGACCTTAGGACCCCTCTCACAGCCCGGGGTGGGCCGCAAATACGGAGGCTGCGTCCCTCATTGGGAAGAGGGGGGGGGGGGGGGG